>BRDA01005086.1:34705-47936 GCA_036984385.1 Crenuchus spilurus
TAGTGATTAATAGTGTTTATTGAGGATGTTTATGGACTAATATCTCCTATTCTAGTGTTTAATAGTGTTTATTGAGGCTGTTTATGGACTAATATATCCTATTCTAGTGATTAATAGTGTTTATTGAGGTTATGAAATAATGAATTATAGAGTGTAGAGCAGAAAAGTAGGGCTACAGACTGTGTGTTTAGAGACTTACTTGACGAGGTGAAAAATGAGTCTTTCTAGAATGTTGTAATTTGCAGGAGGAAGTTCCTCTACTTTTCTGTAGATCGCTCGCAGTCTTTCAGACTTCTCTGGTAAGTCTGAGGAAAGCAGAAAATTCTCAGTAAAGTGTTTCAGACAAACATACATTTGGAAATCCTGCATATTAGGACGATACCTACCAACAGCGTACAGAAAGTCATTGTAGAGGTGAAAGGTCATAAGTGGTTCTGGTAGTTCCCGTAACCAGCTCTTAATCAGGCCAGTGACTGTGTGGATGGGGTAGTTATCAAGACAAGCACTCTTTAGATCTGGAAAAAAATGCAATTAGCACAATTATGCTAAGTACACTTCAGTATATAATCACAGCAATGATGAATCAGCCTTCGAGTCTGACATACTCAACACTGGAGTCACGAGGCTAAAGCTGCTAACAGGTAATGGAGGCTTATACCCACCAATCAGCATGATGCTAAATAATTAAAATCTGATTAACAGAATATTCATACTACTGATTAGCAGGACTATGTATACTAATATTTGAGTGCCAACCAACAAACTGAAATAAGACACCCAAGTCTAAAAACTTCTGAAATTCAACAAGATGTTTGGAATTACACCCCCATTATTAAGGACTCATTAGAATGAGCTCCACCTTCATCTAAGACGAACCACCTACATCTTGAGATCTACGAGCTTGAACATGATTAATAATTAATAATAATTTAATTTAACATTAATATATTAGTTAAAAATATAATAATAATAATAATAATAATAATAATATTTTAAATAATAATATTTTATTAATAATTACTAGACACTATTAATAATACCAATAATAACTATTAATCATTCTATTAATAATAAATTATTCATTATGAATAAAAATATTAATAAATTCTTACATATTAATACATTATTAAACATAAAAATAATAAAACTCAAACTCTTTCAGTAAACTGTTTGCGCTACTAGTTCTTGTAGTTTTCTATTGTTACTGATAAGTTCACTGTTCTCTTTGTGGTCTGACTGGTTGTAAATATGTAGCATAAAATGATCAAATTCTGTGTTTCACCTTGTTAGTCAACTTCACTCCAACTCATTACTAATTTCACACTTATTTTTGGAATGTATGGCCAATAGACCTCATTTACATAACATTATACCTAGAAGTATATATACATATTATATACATATAATTAAAAGCTCCATTACTGGAAGCATTTGAGTCCACGCACACGCTCCACTGAATGGAAGAAAGAAAATCAGTGAGTGCTGCGTGAATCGCGCTCTCGCACGTAAACAGTGTACTCTTGATTTTTGGGCAGTGAACCAGATGCAGTGACAGTGGAGACATCCAATCACATGTTAGCAAGAAATGGCAGAGCCAATCAATGAGCTTGTGGGCGGTCTAAAAGGAAACAGGCTTCAGCTTGAGCCGCCGTTTTCCGCTTGGTCCTAGTGCTCGTTTCATCCTCGTCTAATATAGTGTAACACTGTTTTTGGAAGGTAAAAACTGTAGGGGACCAAAACTGCCTTTTGAAAAAGTCACCCCCCCAATTATATACATGGATGTATAGAACATAAAATGGTAAAAATCATATTTAGTACATATTTAAAATGACTGGTGCTGATGTTAACATCCATTTACGTCCTGGCAATGAGGGGTCTGTCAATACTTGGCAACAACAATATGCTCTAAATGAACTACATTACCTGCCAGACAATGTATTTATTGTGATTATAATGAATAACTTGAAAAATGCAGTATTTGACTATATTTTATGTAATCTGCTGTTTTATTATATCAACAGTCCACTGCGCATTACAGTGATTTTCACAGGTAAGGGGGCTTTTCTCTGTTTCATGTCATGCTTACATGTGACAGAACCCCTGGAACGCTCAGCCTCTGATGAATTATTGGTTTATTATGATGTATGTAAAGTAAAGTAAAGTAATGTGCTCACTGGTGTCCAGCAGCTGGTGAAGCTCTTTAGCTTTGCAGGCTGATCCAGACTTGCGGTAGATGCCCTCGGTGTAAAGCCCATGCATTTCCACGTGGGTCATCATCATCTCCAAGACAACTGGCACTGGGGTCTCATTGCTGGTCAGAGAGCTCAGGAAAACCCCAAAGTGGGCAGAGCTTTTCCCCGATTCAACCTACAACATGCACAGTGTTTCCTAATACAGCTAAAGACACTAGCTCACACTCCTGAAGAAATAAATATTGTACAAAATATCCATTCCCAAACACTGAGATTCATTAATTAATTAATTTTATTTTTAACCCAATTTTCCTCCCAATGTATGAGACCCACCCATCCACTAGGACTGTCCCAATCACATGGGCACAATGACTGATGACTCAAAAACTCGTGTAGTGTGAACCTGGCATTACACATTTTATTGGGCCTAAAGTGATGTACGTTTTCAAACTAATATCTAGATGCGTGTGGATGAGGCCTCAGTTCTGAATGTCAACGGTGCCTACAAAGCTGCTTTACCTTCCGGACGTCCTGCTTGGAGCAGTATGTGATTATTTTGCTCATACACTTCTTATGGCACACCATCTTACACGCTGCAAAAGAGACAGAAAAGCATCATCTTCCACATGCAAATAAGGCTTTAACCAATCAGCATTTGGTGTCACTGTCCTGACCAGTCAAAGCTCTGTGGATGTTCTGATAAATTCATACACACACAATTGTAAAATTAGCTCAATGGCCACACCTTGTGTGTCTAAGGTGGTAGTAACGTCAGGTTCCTGTAGATGGTGCTGTGTGAGGATGATGAAGGTATAAATAGAAGAGGTGGTACATTTCAGTTCAATGCGTGTAAAATGCGTCACAAAGCAGATGTAAATTTGGCTAAAAGGCACCAAAGGTCAGAGTGTGAAGGAAGTAGCTGAATTTGCAGGTGTACTGAAGTGTACAGTCATACATGTCTACCAGCGGTGGTAACAATCCCAGTCTACAGGACAGTCTCCTGTGAAAACTGTGAAACCAACTGATGGTCCCTATCCATCACTATCATCTTTCAAATGCAATTCTGAGGAGAATGTCCTGTCGACTGGGATGTTTACCACTGCTGGTAGACCCATATGACCATTCGCTTCAATACACCTGCAAATTCAGTTACTTCCTTCACACTCTGGCCTTTAGCACTCAATCACTCATTTTAGCCAAACAATAACATCTGCTTTGTGACCCATTTTCCACACATTTAAAAAGACATTCACTGCACTGTACCACCTCTTGTCAATCTATAAATCCCATCACACACCCTACAGGTATTTATGGCCCGATCATCCTCATGCAGCACCATCTGCAGGAGCCTGAAGTTACTACCACCTTAAACACAAAAGGTGACTCATTTTATGGGAATCACAGAATCCAGCAGTATAATTACAGCACTGACTTCTGTAGTATCAGGTATAAAGAAGAGGATTCTGGGTAAAACTCACAGCTACACATGCAGGCTTTCTCCATTCCCCAAATGAAAGAGCTGCACGAGTCACATGACTGGACGATGTTCACCTGATACGTGTTGAAACAGTGGTCAAGTGGACTGTTCGGCTGCAGGACACAAACAGGCCAGAGGACATTAGGAGAGGGCACAGACAGGCCAGAGGACATTAGGAGAGGACACAGACAGGCCAGAGGACATTAGGAGAGGACACAGACAGGCCAGAGGACATTAGGAGAGGACACGGACAGGCCAGAGGACATTAGGAGAGGACACGGACAGGCCAGAGGACATTAGGAGAGGGCACGGACAGGCCAGAGGACATTAGGAGAGGGCACATACAGGCCAGAGGACATTAGGAGAGGGCACATACAGGCCAGAGGACATTAGGAGAGGACACATACAGGCCAGAGGACATTAGGAGAGGACACATACAGACCAGAGGACATTAGAACAGGACACATACAGACCAGAGGACATTAGGAGAGGACATATACAGACCAGAGGACATTAGAACAGGACATAGACAGAACACAGGACATTAGAACAGGACATACATATGCAAATCAATTATAAAATTACATGTATATGATTGTATAATATAAAGTGAATGTATGACAATGATAACACTAAACTAGTAAAATAAACGTACACATTTATCGTTCGCCCTCTTCATCTTCTTTGGGGGCTGGAGGAGAATATAAACAAAAGAATAAAAAGAATTATTTAATTAATAAATCAATTCAAAACAAATCAGTCCAAAAATGACGGCACATACAATCACATTTAAATCGTAAAGGAAATGAAACGTGATGCATTTGTTTGTTTATTTATGTGTTTATTTGTTGACGTACCTTCATAGACTCTATTTCTAAAGAGGATTTTTTGATCTCGGCCCTGATAAAATTATCCAGAACAGACTGGAACAGGTTCACCACTAAGGGCACTTCATCCCTCTTCTTCTGGGCAGCCAGGCTGGTCACTTTGCTCTTATAACCCTGCAGCAGGTCTTTATAGGTAATCGACGGGTTCTGTTCAGCAGAAGACAGAGGAGTCATTGTGGAAATATCATTTTAACTGAAGTGTCCCCGTCACTGATGCTGAAGTCAAAGTGCAGGCGGCTCATACTCACAGATAGAGAGTACATGCTTTTGATGGTTTCTCTGAACTGCATGGTAGCGGTGAGGAAAATCACTTCTGTCTCTGAGAGAACCTTCGTTTGGGACTGAAGATCATTCATCTGCATTCACACATTAAAACAGATTTACTGGATAGACAGACAGATCAAACTGCTGTTACTGGAAAAAACAGTGCAAGGAAGCTCATTAAACAGGGATATAAAAGAATGCATTTGGGGGTGGAGCTACAAAAGAACATGCTTGTGGACGGAGCTTTGAAAAAACTGCACAGAGCTACATAGGAAAAAAATTGTGGGCAGAACTATGAAAGACCACATTAATGGGCGGAGCTACAAGACACTGAGTGGAACTATGAAAGGTCACATTTGTGGGTGGAGCTATGAAAGAACTTGCTTGTGGACAGAGCTATGAAAAAACACATTTGTGCACAAAGCTACATAGGAAAAAAATTGTGAGTGGAGTTATGAGAGACCACATTTGTGGGCGGAGCTATGAAAGATAATATTTGAAGGCGGAACTATGAAAGACCACGTGTGGGCAGAGGTACAAAAGACACTGGGCGGAGCTATGAAAGACCACATTTGTGAGCGGAGCTATGAAAAAACCCACATTTGTGGGTGGAGCTACAAAAGACACTGGGCGGAGCTATGAAAGACCACATTTGTGAGCGGAGCTATGAAAAACGTACATTTGTAGGTGGAGCTACAAAAGACACTGGGCGGAGCTATGAAAGACCACATTTGTGGGCGAAGCTACAAAAGACACTGGGCGGACCTATGAAAGACCACATTTGTGAGCGGAGCTATGAAAAACTTACATTTGTAGGTGGAGCTACAAAAGACACTGGGCGGAGCTATGAAAGACCACATTTGTGGGCGGAGCTACGAAAGAGCACATGGAGAGGGCAACTGTGCATAGACCTGGTCTTCTGATTGGTTAGATAGACTCACCCGATTTCCCAGATACTCGTCCAGCTGGCGCATTTCGCTGGAGTCTGTAACCTTTCGGTCCAGAAAGGCGTCTAACTGCTCCTGGACACGCGTCCCGCGGCTGATCTTGATGCTGGGGTTATGTCGTTTACGGTTGGGCAGTGTGGACGTAATGTAGGGGTTTGGATAGTATGAGTGGGGGCTTCCATCTATAAGACAGAGACAGTACAGTGAGTGTGAGACTGGAGTAACATGGAAAACGTGAGATTATGGACTGAAACTCGCCTGGTTCAGCTCTCTCAGCAAGAGCCTTTGCCATGGTGATGTTTCCATCCTGGGGGGTCAGCCTCCTTTTTTGGCCTTTAGGTAAAAACTTGGAAAAGAATGTGGATCTGGGATGTAGAAATGGGGAAGAGAAGATAAAATCTTTAAATCCTTTATTTGAGCAGTTATGCACTTATCAGTCATAACATCAACTCATTGTCCAGTTTAACTCCACTGAGCATACAGGTGCACTGTTACTCTATACTTTGTTAGCCTCCTTTCGCCTGCTCACAGGTTAGATAATATTATTATTATTATTATTATTATTATTATTATTATATATTATGGGGACGTAACAATACACTCATTGACAATCTGATGATAAACAATCTAAAAATAAATGTGCACTGTATAAAAGAATCTAAGCTTAAAGAATCCAGCCTGCATTGCAGAACAGAAGAACCTGCGAGGCTACTAAGGAGGCTAAAGAGTGTGTGTCTAAGTGTATAAGTGTAGGACTCCTGGTGTTTGTTACACAGATTAGGACCTTTGGTGGTCAAAGAATGTAACCACATTAGATGACATAATTGACAGAATGCACGTGATAGTCACATTTTAACAGAGCAGTGCATAAACTTCAATAAGTACTCCTTGATGACTTATGAAACGAGTTACTCACTTTTCTGGAGGGCCCTGCTGAGCTGGGATGACCACACTGCCTCGGGTGTTTATCTTCGAAAGGTCCGGCAGCTGAAACAAAACCAGTTGTGTTACAGAAACAGCACCATTAAACTCGCAAAGAAATGTTCACTGGGGTGGTTTTCAGGACACAGATCAGAACTTTCTTACTTTTTCGTAGAAATATTTTAACACTTGTCTGGACTGATTGACTATCATCTAATCTATGTCTGGAGTTGTGAGTAGAACATTGCTAAACAACAGAACTTAAGTCACCTAAACAGTTCAGCTGTTGTAAAAGGACATCACCAGAACTTCTCTGAACCTAATCAAACCTTTTGGAGAGCTTAGTGAAGGTGTTACTAGTAGATCATGCTTAGGGTACAGTATGACATACTGTGAGCTTTAAAAAAAACAACAAAAACTTGTGTAGCTGAATGCTGCATCGGCCATCTTACAGAACTCTATCAGAGCAGGAAGTGCTCATTTATGACCCATTTCAGTTATGATGAAAATTGTAGATACCAGTGGAATTGTGCTAACCAGTGGCCCGTCACTCACTGGTGGAACTGGTATGCAAGTGCACATGAGCAGGTAATCTCCTGTGCATTCTAGTAGTACTTTCAGCCTAAGGCTAAGTCTAAACTGTGTCCAGAAAACCAAACGTATTGAGGCTTCAGTTGAACAAAAACATCAACAGGATACAGAAGACAAGACCATACTGAGCAAAGGTAGATTTTGTCCAAATAATGAGGTCCAAAATATCTTTTCATTCGAATGAAAAAAAGATCACAATGCAGCCATCTTTACGCCTCCACACCACTGACCATGCTGAAACTCAGCAAGCAACGTCCAGCCAACAGAACCTCCAAGAACACCAGTATTAATGAGACAAGCTTGATTTACCAAACATACACAAAATCTGCACTTACAGCACTGCTCATGCTCAGGTTAGATTATAGAAGGGAATGGCTTTACCATCACCACTGAAGAATGAAACCAGTAAACCAAAAGCCCATCACATGCAAGCCTAATCATTACCTGACCTTTGACCTTTTTTGCAACACATGAGAATTATTAGTTCAAATAATCAGAAAAAAAACTTTAGACTTACTGATCTTCATTAACCCTTTAAACCTTAAGAACTTACATAACATTCATATTAGATTCAATATACAGTGTACTGAATAACCAATAACTGAATAATAAAGCTAAGATTTAAAGGGTTAAAATAAACAACGACTGATTAGTTCAGGGTTTTATTATTATTCAGGTTAATATTACTTGGTAATATTATGTATATAATTAGTATTATTATTAAGAAGATTTTGGGGTAATACTTTATTTGGATCGGCCGTTTTTGATACTTTGTTACTTGAATTTCATGTACAGTGGTAACCCTACTTACGAGCATCCCTACTAACGAGTATTCCAGGTATCGAGTCGAGATCTCGGAATATTTTTGTCCCAGGTAACGAGTAAAGTTCCAAGTAATGAGTAGCGTAAATTTCTTCAAGTATGGCAAACCGCTAGGGGCGCTGCGGTCGTAGCATCTCCTAGATGCTAGCGTAGAAGAAGAGGTCAGTCATTACCTTTGACTGCTGTCCAGTGAAAGTGAAAGTGAAAGCAACGCTAAGGTAGCAAAAGGTAGTGAACAAGAAAGTTAGATACATTTTACTTTTACTTTTCATATGATAAGTGTAACCATGCCATACACGTACACCCGTCCTCCTGTCCTCCTTAGCCGCCAGCCTACACGAGTGTCGTCATCGTCTCGTTTATGTTTTAAAAACCCATATAAACACATTATTTACATATTAAAGTATACTGTATATTGGCCGGCTGACACGGATTAATCAGTTTTACATGTATTCTTATGGGGAAAATGCATCCAGCTAACGAGCAAACCAGCTAACGAGCTCAGCTCCTGCACGGATTAAACTCCTAAGTAGGGTTACCATTGTACATTCAACTAATTGTCTAATTACCCTAAACTTACCCTAAACTTAAACTCAACCCAGCACCTAAACCTAAGCTCTATTGAAAATGAAAACTCACTGTGCTTGCACACAATTTGACCTCCTGTAGGTGGGGGTTAGGTGCCTTTCTCAAGGCCACTTCAGTCATATCCTAAGAGGGGATTGAACCAACAACCTTCCGGTCACAAGTCCAGTTCCCTAATGACAAGGCCACGGATAAAGTTTTAGTTATTTCACTAGGACTCTCCCAATCAGTTCTAATGTCCTTGACTCTAGGAGGGTGAAAACTAGCATGTGAAGTCAGTGAAGTCAGGCTCCACCTCTTTTCTAACTGCTACTGAAATATCGTCGCTAGGCAGCCCACATGCTCGAAGGAAAGCACAAGATCCCCAGCTCTGATACATCAGCAAACAGACAGCTGAGCCAGCGGATATTACTTACTAGTGATGGGGAAAGAGCGCCACCTAGCCACTCAGAGAGAACAGGGACAGTTTTGCCCTCTAAGGCCCTCATGGTAAGCAGCAAGACCACAGCTAAACTTATCCTCAAACCAAAACCTAAATCTGGTCCTAACGCTATCCTTAAGACTAAGTTTCAAAAGACAGATTGTAAAGCATTTGAACACCTGTAGCTATAAGGTGCAATTACGGCCAATCCAAGTAAAGAGGTTCTGTGTTATGTGATAAATCAGATCAAATCATTTAGACTAGTGGAACAGAAAGAGAGAAGGACTGTCCAGAATCATTGGCAACCTCATTAAGAAGAGAAATAAAAATATTGGGTAATTGCTGTGTAAAACTGAAAAGAAATGTCAATAAAAGTAGATATGTCTTCACTACTAAGGCTGCCAAGAATTCTACATGACGTGTTACTGTAATCTTAGCCATGGATAAGGGCATATTAACTTCAAACTCCATGTGAAGATCAGTCAGAATAGTTATGGGATGTTCAGTCTTTCTAATGGTCGAGCTTGCTTGGGGGGGGCGAATGCGTTTGGCTGATGAAGGTGAACATACATACAAAAGATCATGTTCTTAACCCTTAGGAGTCTTGGGCTATTTTAGACGTTTTTGAATATTTTGCCTGTATATACCATATTAAATAATGTTTACCATGCCAGTGTTTGGTGGAGGGATTTTTTTGTCTTTTTAGCTCTTTAAAGCAGTTTATGTACATGTATGTACGAGCTTCCTGCATTCCCAATGTGTGAGGGACTCCCAAAAAGCACAAAAGTAACAGTTAAAAGGTAAAACCGAGATTCCATTAAACTTTATAAAACTATTTACAACAAAACTGTTGTGTGGTAATAGGCTACATCACAGGACTTGCACTTCCAAAGAGTGAAGATCACTTTTTGTCCGCTAGAAGGCAACACTGGCCCCTCAACTCTCTAGTGTATTCAGCCTGTAGAACAGATTCAGCAGATTCAAACGTTTTGTTTACTCGCATATTCACAAGACAAACGCAAGGTAAAAATAACATCAACCCTATCCAAATTTAGGTACTTTTACACATATAAAAATTACTTTTATATCAATTATATATTATGCTATTATGCTAGCATAAAAACTAGCCTGGCGTTTCAAGCCAGTTTCAACACAAGTTAGCGATAGTCACAGTTACAATCACAATGTTTACAAAGCTAACAATGCTAAAACAAAAAAGGTCAGAAAAATAGCCATTACCACAACGAAAACAAATAAAGTATTTAGCCATTTCAAGAGGAATGATATAGATTCAGCTCAGCCTGGTTTTCTAGAAAACATTCAGCCTGCAGAGCATTCGAGATTCTAGGCAGATTATGGTACAATAAAGGAACAACTTGTAGAGAAATCACATTTTCACAGCTTCCTTCTCAGCTCCAAATGTAATCAAACACACAGATTTGTTGTCCAAATGTTTATTTCTTTAGTTCTGGGTGGAGTATCAGTGTTTCATATCTCCTGTGAAGAATTAAAGAAACAAAGCTGGATGTTCTTGCCTGATCCTGAATGATCGACTGCGTTTGGCGCATTGAGACGACTGTGGAAATCTGATTTCCTGGACTTTTTAAATCAGAAGCTGTGCATGCGGAGCCCCACAATCGTAGCCTGTCAGCCCTGCTTTGATCTAGGCTCATGCCGTCACCTGGATTTCAGAGGGGCTGATGGGGGGCAGGGGGAAGTTCCAGTACTCCAGGTCCGTGGCCTCCATGCCCTTTAGCATGAGGCCGCTGCGGGCGTGAGCCAGCCTCCGCTTGTGTCTGGAGTGTTTGCGGCTACGCATCCTCACCTAATGACGTGTGAACCACCATTTCAGAAGCTGCATTTACTGCGGAGCTCGCAGAGATGGCTGAGAATCATCTAGAAGCTAGTGGATGCAGCGTTATTCTAGAACTCATACACCTATACTCATCCTCTCAGCAGAGCTACAAAGCCAATGTGGTTAACAAGTAGTGGATGGTTAAATCATCAAATCACCTGTCTCAAACTGTTGAGTTGCTCAGTAACTTCAAATAGACTTGATGTGGTTTCTGACATTGTATGACACAATGGTGCCCACTCCTGGATCTGAAGTTCAAGCACTTGGCAAAGTTTACCTCCAATTTTAATCTACAACACCTGATCAAGGTAATGAAGGCTTGCTGGGTCTGGACTGGACTGTATCAGGACTGGACACCCTTGCTACTTATTAACATGGACTAAAGTACATTAGCAAACAATAGTAGCAGACTTGGGCTTTGTTTACATTTCTTTTTTTCTCCTGTTTCCTTCCCTCTTTTCCTTTTTCCTCTTTTCTACATCAGGATTTCCAACATCATTTCTGCTGAAGCAAGGGCACTGCGCACATTAATACCATTATCTTCTTGCTCATGGTTGCCAGGTCTGTTTTTTCTGAGATGCCAGTCTTGCAATTATTCTGTATTTTCCACTTGGGCAGTGACATGATTGAAGCAGGTGGCGCTTAGTGCTGTCGGAGATGTATCAAGATGCTTCTGAGAAGAGCCAACAATAACAGCGATTAAGGAAGGGAAGACTGTAGATTTTCTTTGTTGTTACTAAAAAGAGTTGTTAAGATGTACAAGTGGCAGGAACAAAGGAGCAAGAGGGGTCACAGCCATTGTTAAACCGTACTTCCCCTCTACTGGTCTAGATCTGTGGAGATTGAAGCCTGCGAGGTCTCTTCACAGCTCACGAGTTATTCAGATCCAGTCTGGTCCCAACCTTGGTCCTTTACTCTTTGACATCCTGATTTTAAGATCTTCTTGTACCCTCTTCAGTTCCTCCCTGTCTTTTGCCCTGAATTCTTCAGCTTCAGCAGATTTGAAGTCAATGGAAACCCAAGCAAAAGTTGATGTCATTGCATCACTATCCTCACCATGTGGTTAATGCAGGACATCCCAGGTTGCCTTTCATTGTTTCTACAGCAATAGATAACATCTTCCTTAGTGTTCTGGTGGATAATGCCAATCACAAGGGGCATATAAAGAGAATTGAAGTGACAAAGACTGTGTGTGGCACTTGTAGGTTTTCTTTGCTTTTCACTTCATCCCAAATCAGCTAGATGGGGTTTAAATCTGGAGGCTGTGCTCCACTCCATGTTTTCAAGCTGACCATCTTGTTTTTTCCTGAGATAGTTCTGGCAGAGCTTGGACTTATGTTCTAGGTCATTATCTTGCTGTAGGATGAACCCCTGATCAACTAGGTGCATACCAGAAACGTTCTAAAACTGTTCCATTACACAAGTAGTGTACATTTTTTGCATGTAAAGGTGTTTCTTTTATGTGGAAACACCTGGAATCACAGTGCAAGCTTATTTTAAATTACTTAACAACTCAAGTTGAGGCAAATGTGTGATGCTTTACGCTTGGGAATATATGCATTTTCCTGAACTTCCATCACCGAGTTGTCTGACAAAGAGGTTTAACAAGCAAACTCATCAAACTTTCAAATTAATATGTAATTCTACAGAAATCATGCACCTCACAGTACCTCAGCCGTGGTCGGAGAAGAGCCATCTGACTCAGAGGAGCTGAGCCTGGACAGATTGTCCAAGGACATGGAAGTCCCTCGATTCCTAAAATCAGAAAAACAATCAAGCGCAAGAAAATACCCACAAAACCTGATCGAACACCACAAGAAGAATGGCATGAAGAACAGTACATTCCACCAAAATATTTAAGAGGAAAACAAAATCATTCAGAGTGGTTTGGTGTGAAATGCTCCTTTCTATAAGATACCCAAGACAAAATTAGTCAAATGCTTCTTTAAGGTGGTAGTAACTTCAGGCTCCTGCAGATGGCGCTGCATGAGGATGATTGGGCTATAAATACTTGCAGGGTGCGTGATGGATTCATAGATTAAGACAAGGTGGTACAGTGCAGTGAATGTCTCGTTCAATGTGTGGAAAATGGGTCACAAAGCAGATGTTAAAAGTCAGAGTTTGAAGGAAGTAGCTGAATTGGAAGAGGACAGTCATAATAATCATAAATAACAGTAAAAATCCCAGTCTACAGGACATTCTCAGAATTTTGGCTGAAATTGACGGACAGGGACTGCTGGTGGGATTCATGCATGTGAATTAAAATCGC
>BRDA01005087.1:0-23927 GCA_036984385.1 Crenuchus spilurus
TTAAGCAATCAAATCTAAGGAGCCACTTGGGAGCCAAAAGAGCCGGCTCTTCTTAATGAGAAGAGCCAAAAGAACCGGCTCCCTAGAAAGAGCCGAAATTCCCATCACTACCATGTTTAAGGTTCAGACACACCAATCAAAGGGGGCGGAGTCAAAGGTAACGGACCTCTTCATTTAAATTGCTCTGAAACTCTAGATGCTTTTGCCTCTTTTGGTTTTTACATTTTTAAGAGGTCTTAGCTAAAAAGTTGAGAACTACAGTGTACCAATCGGTAATTATGAATAAAACAAGTAAAATTGTTAAATAACCAAATTTGCAATGCTGAACTATATTTGATAGAGAATACAACTGTTTCTAATTCTGTTCAGATGTATGACTAATTGCTAAACTGCACAGGTACCTTACTATGATTTTTTATAGAGAAACAATAAACATACCACAAAGCATTGTTATTAATCCCCATAGCCCATAGATTTAATAATCATATTTCCTGTGAACGACCATTTCAAAGACCATATTAAATTCACAATGATGATGATGATGATTGTTGTTGATGTTGTTATTAATAAATGAATAATTGAAAGGGATAACATTCAAATTGTAGGAACAGCATACATACTAGCCAATATCTAATCTAATATCTAGCATTAGTCTTCAAAAACATAGTAGCATGAACAAATGCTAATATGTAAGTTGCTGGGATGAGAATGTGAGTAAAGTCATCAAAACACAAACTGAAATGTGTGTAATATGACCAGTCAGTCAATAAAATGTGTCCTCTCACAGTTCACTCACTAATCAAACTGTTTTTCTTTGTTTCTTTCTATAAACTTTATTTTAACTCCTGACAGATACTAAATGTAACTGTAGACCAAGCTGACACATACAAGTGTTTTGCCACAAATCAATTTGGAAAGGCTGTTTGTACTGCTACACTTACTGTTATTGAAGGTAAGTAAGTTACAGTCAAATCAATAATAAAAGCCTCCTACTTTGTGCTCAGAATTACTTCTATTCTCTTTTGTCTTTTTCAGTTGGATTCAAGAAAAAGAAACCAGGTATGTCCATCCTGGTGAATTGGAATATCAATTTAGAGCTGATATAATTTAGACTTTAGAGTAGAAATGCTTTATAGAAATTATATGTAACACCTGAAATTTACCATGCTAAACTATGATACATAATTCTGTGTGTACTGTGTGTATTAATGTGATAACACATTAACGAGATCTCAATTTAACGCAATAAAAAAAATAATGCTGTTAATGAGAAATTCTATTTGTAGTTCATCTGTAGTTCATGTTGAGACTAGAGTTGTCACTACCTAATTTGTACAAGACACCCGATTTGGACAAAGCATTCACATAGGCACGTAATATCCAGATAAAGTTTTACAACACATATTGAATCAAAGTCATTGTTGGTGAAAGATGAAAACTTTTGCACTTTATCATTTTATAAAAGCTATGTTTGTTTGTTAAAAAGAAATAATTTGCATTTTATAGCACTTTGCAGGATTACTTACTAAAGGGTGAATTTACATTCACCATGAGGAGCAAATACTGGTGCGTTGAGCAACAGCAGGGTTGCCAGGTCCCCAAAAATTTCCAGCCCAATGTCTCACATAAAGCATCCTATACAACCTGACACCATCCTAAAATCTAGAGCGTACAATCACATATATTATTGTTATCATTATTATTATTATTAGTAGTAGTAGTAGTAGTAGTAGTAACAGTAGTAGTAGTAGTAGTAGTAGTAGTAGTAGTAATAGTAGTAGTAAATATAATGTAAGAAGAACATACCTCCATAATTGTTTTTCTTACACACCCTTTACTCTAAATATATATGTTCAGATTCCATTCCAATCAGTCATCTAATACTAGTAAGTATACCCAAATGCTATTCACCCTCAGTTGTTCACTGCCTTTTAACTCCTTATGGACACAAAAAAAAGTTTGAGCATTTAACTGTGGTGTTAAAACCATAAGGAGTGCTTATAGGCTTATAACCATAAGGAAATGACATGCTTATGCACATACAGTACGTAGTCCAAATCGGGTTTCCTGTTCAAATTGGGTAGTGACAAAAGTAAAGGGTACTTTACACTTTCTGCATCAAGTGCTGCACAAATTATGATGCAAGGCTTGTGCGTTTGCCTTTTTAGAAAAATCTTTATCGACATGTTTCCCCATAAAATGGAACCTTGACTTATGAGTTTAATTGGTTCGGTGACTGAGCTTGTAACTCAATGTGCTCATATATCAAAATACATTTCAACATTAAAATGAATTCAAATGCTATTAATCCATTCCAGCAACCCAAAACCCAGACCAATACACCAAGTGTTTTAAATAAGAAAATGTATTTTATAAGTAACAAATAATGTATAAAAACAATAGTAATAATACATTCAAGAAAATTTAAAGAAATAATCTTGTTTATTAAGTGTATTTACATTAAAAATTAGACGATCTTCATCAGTGACTTTTTTGCCACACTTCCCTCACTTTCACTTGCAGTGCATTTCAATAAAATCTGTCCAAAAAGCTTTGTTTCTTCCCCCATTTCAAAAGGTTCAGAAAATGAGTGAGACACATTTGTTTATACAGTACTGCACAACCTCTTCTGCAGTGTCAGCAGTGATATCTGCTAGTGATATCTGCACTCACTAGTAACTACTAATGGAGGGATCGATCACAATTAATCACAATTAACTATATGCAATACTAAGATTAATTGCAATTAATTTATTTAATCATTTGACATTTATATATCTGTGAGTGTGTGTTTTGGTTGTCTCACTTTAGTCATGCTCCCACCCACCTATTTTTGTCTATTTTGTTAACTCTTCTGTGATTAATTCAATCCCTTATTCTGTGTATGTGAATTTACACCTGTTTTTGATATTTCCTCTTTACTTTGCGTTGTGTGTTGTTAAGTCCAATCATTTACTGTTTTATTTACTTTTTGCATGATTATCTTTGTTAGCTTTGTGAGGGTTGTTGACAATCAAAGAAGGATTTCTTGGTAATTCTGTTAACTTGGGCAAAAAAGCTTGTCCAACTTTTATCCAACTTCCTGAGAAATTCTACTGAAGTCTCTAAAGAAGATTCTAATCAACTCTAATAATTTAATAAAGATGTCAAATAAATCAGTACATTAAACACTTCATTTGTCAGGCACCAATAGATGTTGGTTCATTTGTTTGCTAATAGGTTTTTGTTTCTTTTATAGTCTCAGCTGCTGCACAAAATGAGCCTGAAGACTTCAGAAAGATGCTGAAGAAAGCTGTGTACAGTATCACATCTATTACTTTCAGATAGTCAGAGGGTTTTTTTTTCCAATAGAAATGAATAAATTTGATCTTGCCAGTGTCCCTGTGAAAAAAATTCCTTTACAAAATGTTTTAAAGGATGTTTGTTTGACTTGACATGTTTTGCTTATGTAGAGTTGTGAAGAAGAGAAAAGAAAAACCCAAGAAGGAGGGAGAGATTGACCCAAAGTTCTGGGAGGTGTTGCTGAGTGCTCAAAAGAAAGACTATGAGCGCATTTGTCGCGAGTTTGGAATCACAAATTTTCGCTGGATGTTGAAGAAGCTCAGCATGATGAAGAAGGAGTTAGAGGAAGAACAGGAGAAGGTATTAGGAGCTTTGGAATTTCAAAGTCAGGGTTGGATTTAAAGGAATGGTTCTCTTAGAAACATGGTTCTCTTAGAAACATGCACAAAACCAGGGCTAGAGTTGACTGAGCAACTTCTCTCAACTTGTTCAAACCACATCCATTTTTAATGTCTCACAGAATAGTCAGTATAGTGTATGACCCAGTATGACTGATGATCTGCTGTACAAAAACAAACAAAAATTTACCACTTTAGGCCACATCAGACAGCAACAGAGCTGGTGGTAGAATGGTCTTAGATGGAATACATCTGTATTTATTATATCTGTATGTGTGATGGTTGTATCTGCATTTACAGTCATTGTCATATTGTTTTTGTCATTTCTACAATTCTAAGGCATACTGTGGCCTTTACTGCATCAACTATTCAGTGAGACCTTAATTAAGATCTTAAAGCAGTTTAGGGATTTGAGAGAAGTTTTGGTGATGTGTTTTTACAAAAACATTAGATTTTTACATGGCTATTGAATTCTAACGTTGGTTAATAACATTAGCCTTACACTTCCCATTGTAAACTAAAGAAAAAATGTGGACAATTTGGCCACAATTTGGCTGATCAACTACATCTGACAACAATTGAATTTTGTATAAATATTGTGTTTGGCTGAAGTATATAGATGAAAATTGTGGTTGTGATGTTTTCAGCAAGTTTAATGTGTTGCACATTAGTTCTTGAAGCTTGTCATTTAATTAATCTTTTAACAGGTTGTTGAAAAAGTTGACAACATGAAACAAATTGAGATAAATACAAGTGGAAATGCTGAATTTGAACTTGACATGAAGCTCAAGGACCCCAACAACAAAATTTATCTCTACAAGGTGAGATTCACTAGTGTCTTTCCTGCACAATTTAGCAACAATAATGCTAAACTATCAGAATCAAAATTGTTCTGTTTAGGTGCTTAAATGGCCAATATAATTTTACTTGCTTTTTATATAAATGAGTGTTTTGTAATATATGTTAACTATGTTACAAAAACAAACCATTTCAAATTCACTGTTATTGTGATGTCATGAAAACCAGTGCATTTAGTCAGCCTATATCTGTTTTCAGCAGTTTTGGCATTAAACATGGCAAACAATCAGAAAAGAATATATATGGACCTCAGGGCAAAGAAAATGAAATGTACAATATTAAATTAAATTCAAAATATCTACTTTTTTTGCAGAATGGTGAAATGCTTGACTATGGTGATGGCACTGACAGTTCTGCCAAACACAATATGAAGAAAGTTGCTGATAAATACACATTCAAGATAAATAATGTTGTTGCGGAGGATGCTGGCTTATATCAGGTGGATGTTGAAGACGTTAATGTGTTTTCAACTGGCCTTGAAAGTAAGAAGCCAATATCTTAATATCAACATATTCAAGACAACTTAAGACATTATTATCTATCAGTGTAGCTAACATGGATCACTAACTTCTCTCCTCAGTTCCAGATGTGGAATTTGGAAGCATGTTGAAAGATGCTGAGGCTGTTGAAGGACAGGATGCTATATTTGAGTGTGTATTATCTGGTCCTGTGTCAAAAATCACCTGGTGTGCCAATGATGTCTCTATTGAGCATGGAGATAAATATGATGTCACAGTGTCTGAAGACATGCTCACTCACAGATTAGTAGTAAAGAAATGTAAACCACAAGACAAGGGTGTCTATGCAGTCATTGTTGGGATCAAGTTAAGCAAAGCTTCCCTGACTGTTAAAGGTGGGTTAAAGGTTTTATATATTTAACTCGTTTTCTTGCAAGGTCAAAATGCATAAACTCCAATTTTCTTTATTTCACTATTTTATTACATATACAATCTCATCTCTCTAGATGATCCAAATGCCCATGGGAAACGCCAGGGTGGTGCAGGAGACCAGGCCAGACTACAGAAGGAGAAAGATGAGGCAGCCAAGAGAGCTCAGACTAAAAATGACACTGCAACTGGAAGTGGTGGTAGTGAGGAATTAAATGGATTTGGAGGAGATGGAGTCAGTGGAGGTGGAAGTGGGAAGAATGGGGAGGGAAAGGAAGGAATGGGAACAGATGGCTCAGGAAAAGATGGATTAGGAGGACAAGGAGCAGGAGATGGTTCAGGAATATTAGGGGAAAATGGTTCAGAGCAAGATAGATCTAGAAGTGCTGGTTTAGGAAAAGATACCTTAGGAATTGATGGAATTGGAAAGAATGGTTTAGGGGGAGATGGTTCAGGAAAACATGGTTTAGGAGAAAATGGAAGTGGTGGAGATGGATCAAGTGGAGATGGATCAAGTGGAGATGGATCAGGTGGAGATGGAACTGGAGACAGTAAGAATAAGAAGCGCATCAGAGATGGCTCATTGGTTCCAGATTCTGTTAAAGGTGGGTGTTCAGCTCTGTTCTTTCTATATGCTCAAATGAGAGCAAAAGAGTGGAAAGATAAAGTATTAACAACAAAGAATAATACATATGACAATTATTAACATCCTTGCTTAATTAAACATGTTACACTTATGTTTTGACCAGAACCTGGAGTCCACTTTCGCAGTGGACTGTCAGACACTACTGCCAATGTTGGGGAGTCTGCAGAATTATCCTGTAAACTCAGCAGTAAAGACTGTGTTGGAATTTGGTACAAAGATGGTAAAGAGGTAAAATATAAATTGAATTATATCTTTACTGAATAGCAAGAGTATGTCATTTGATATTTATTGATGCTATTTTTCCTTTAAATTTTTTCTGGATTAGTTGGAATCAAAAGATGACATTAATATTGTCAAAGATGGAGACACTCATAGACTAATCATTAAGAACTGTAAGGATGAAAATTCTGGGACATACAAATTTGAAGCAGATGGACGTAAATCTGAGGCCACCTTAAGTATTGAAGGTAAAAACTAATTCATATCTTTTTTTTGTATTAATTTTCTTGCTATTCCAATCAGATCACAGGCATGAATATTAGCATGTTTGCTAAAGTACAACAAACACACCACAAAATAGACATTTAAAAAGTATTTGCTGATATTTAAGATATGGTTACTGACATCTTTCTATTTCACAAATATGTGTTTCACTTTGTTCTTGCTCAGATCCACCAAAAATCAATGTAGATGCTTTGGGTAAATTCTCAGAACCAATCACTGTAAAAGCTGGTGAGAATGCAATTTTCAAGCTTCCATTCTCTGGCAAAGAACCAATCAAAGTGCAGTGGTTTAAAGATGAAGAGGAGCTTTTTCAAGGCCCCAATGTCAAGATAGAGAGTTCCTCAACTCACAGCCGTCTATTCCTCACCAAGTGTCAACGCAAAGACACTGGGGAGGTCAAAATCAAAATCAAGAATGAATTTGCTACAACAGAGGCAACATCAAAACTCATTGTCCTTGGTATGTCTAAAACTTGCTTTTTTTGTTTGTTTGTTTTAGTGTTGTTCAAATCTTTTGTGGTTGTACTAATAGCACATATAACTCTACATTTGTGATTTTCTAGACAAACCAGCGCCACCACAAGGGCCTGCAGAAGTGGTAGAAAGTTCATTGTCTGCTATTGAGTTTAAATGGAGGCCTCCAAAAGATGATGGTGGGTGTCCTGTCACCAGTTATAACTTGGAGCGTCAACAGTTGGGACGCAACACCTGGACTAAAATTGGAGACATACCTGGGCAGCCCATTTATAGAGACACTGACATAGACCGTGGAAGGAAGTACTGCTACAGGATAAGGGCCAAGAACTCAGAAGGCATAAGTGACATGATGGAGACTGATGACATTGCAGCAGGCACATTAGGTGAATATTTGATATTCTATGCACTATTTTCATTGACTTTCCAGTCAAACAATTACACTGTGATATCATTATTGTGGTGCTGCTATTTTAGAGTAATCCCTCATAAATTTGGTATAGTGTTTTACCAAATGGTTGCTTTAACAATATTGTATTGATGTCATTGCCAAAATGTACAAAACACTGGGACAATGTTATGTGATTGCAAGACCTTAAAATCATCAAGGAGTGATTTGTATTTTGTACCTTTTAAAACCCTAATTTTGAAGGAAATTCCATTAAAAAATATACAATTCACTAAAGCTCATATTAATTGATCTAATGGATATATTATATAATATATTCATTAGATCATTACATAATATATATATTCCTAACAAATGCTTTTATGTGTAACTATGAGACATCAGTTTTAAACTCTTGGCCCTGTTTTTCTTTTAGCCTTCCCTGGTCAGCCTGCTTCTCCAAAGGTGATCAGCGCATTCAAGGACTGTATTAATCTGGCATGGCTCCCACCTACAAATACTGGAGGGGGCAGTATTATAGGTTACAATGTGGAGAAACGCAAGAAGGGCAGCAATCTCTGGAGTCAAGTGAATTCTCCAGATGAACCAGTCCGAGGTCCGTTTACATAATATCAAACTCATAGATTATTTGCTTGTTGATGTTGCATCACAAATACTTACATTTCCATGCTGTCCTTAGAGAAAAAGTATGCTGTGAAAGATGTAATGGAGGGAGGTGAGTATGAATTCAGAGTGACCGCAATCAACACATGTGGCCCTGGAGAACCAAGTGCACCCTCTGACTGTGTATTTGCAAGAGACCCACAGAGTAAGCAAGGTTAAATTGACTTTGTCTAGGTCCTAAAATCATAAAAATCATCTGCTTCTTCATTTTAGAACTGGAAAAGAAACAAATGACAGTTTTGTTTTTTTACCAAACCATTCCTTTAATTGTGAAAATCCCTTTTCCCATTAGCCAAGACAAGTTTAAATTGGCCTTTGCACTCAATCTAAGATGATACTTTACATGCTAGCAATTAGAATTGTGTGGATTCTAATACAGTATGATACAGGAGTGTTGCTAGGCAATTTTTGTTGGAGCTGTAGCCTTAAAAATAAAAAGTAGAAAGTGAAACTAAACTGTCATTCACACAGTGCCATACCCTAACAATGCCCCTATGACATAATGTTATCTATACAGTGGACAATTTTAATTGTCATAAATTGACACAATCAAGATTTTTAGCATTTTTAATAGCTTTTTTTCTCGTTTTTATTAAAGAATATGTCACATACTGCCAGGAACATGTATAAAAGTCAAGCTAACTCTACAGAGTGCCAAATAATGGGGTGTACAGTACAAAAACATTAGAATATCACAAAAAAAGTTCATTTTTGTTCATAATTGTATATCTTTAAATCAGAAATCCAGAAAACTGATGTTGCTGAAGACTGATTAGCAAATGTTATTCAAACAGTATATATAACGTTTAACTTTACATGTAATGAATATAAAATATGACAGTTTACCTTTTTGAATTAAATTTGTGGATATGCAGTAGTATACTTCCATTACTTAGTAGCTATATTTTCTGTGCTGCTTGAGTAAAAAAATACATATTGGTTGATCAACTATATTTGGGCCAAAGGGAAGAATTCTTTAAACATTTTCAGACTTAATATTCCTTTAAGTATTTTCTTATTATCAGACTTCTCAGTTCATCTGATTATTGTTGTCACTGCAGAACCTCCAGGAAAAGTCACAGATCTAAAAGTAACTGGATCTAGCTATACCACACTATGCCTGGCCTGGAATAAACCAAAAGCAGTGAAAGGACTAGAAGATGATGCAAAGGGGTACTTTGTGGAAATCAGACCCACAGACCAACTGGAGTGGAGTCGTTGCAATACAAATCCTGTCATCCAGACGTCCTTCACTGCAGTAGGTCTGAAGTCTTTGGCCATGTATTGGGTGAGAGTGATTGCCACCAATGAAGGAGGAGAGGGACTTCCAGAAGGATTTGATAGCTACATCATTGCCATGCCTCCACCTGGTAAGGGTAAACACATTATAGCTTTAATATTGATTTAACTGCACTTAGAAGAATCTAATGTGTATATAATCTTGACGTTTGTGTTTACAGTGAAACCAAAATTCACTGACACTAAGATGAAAAGTTTTATGGTTGTGCAAGCTGGAAATACAGTGCGGGTCAACATAAGCTTTGAGGTACTGTACTTCACAAAGCCTAACTTATAATTACCCATTACAGATTAAATTATAAATGTACAGTGTTCAAAAGTTTGCTTCTTGTATTATTTATTTGTAATTAGGTATGACATAGATAGATAGATTGATAGATTGATAGATCAATCACTTTATTAATCCCAGAGAGAAATTTGCATATTGCAGCAGCACAAGTACAATAAGAAAAGAGCAAGGTATATATGCATTAATCTACAGATAAAGATAATAAAATAACAGTTAAAGATAATAAGATAATTAATAAAAAGAGAAAATAAACAACCACAAAGGGTGGTTGTACAGTAACAAGTAGTTAAGTATGTAATGCATAACAAATTTAATAACTATAAACACCAAAACATTAAATTCTATAAAAAAATCTTTAATATAATCTATATAATTGATTTTATTATCAATATTTCTTAACATATTTATTGTATTTATATTTTAGTTATTTTAGTGCTATATGCAGCCCATGTCATCCTATTATTCAAATTATTTGAAACTGGAGAGGTTCCTGGAGAGGTTCCACATGACTGGCCTATTAGAATTATTTTATACATTTATCTGCAGCAAAATTGGTTTTATAGCTAAATAATAACAGGATTTTTAATCCAGTGTTACTTAGAAGCTCTTAATGTTCAAAGGAATCTAGATTTATTTACTATTCAAAGAATGAGTTAATATTTGTTACATGTATAACACATCTATTGAAAGGCTTCATTTTATTTTCATCCACAGGCTTCACCTTTACCTGACATCACTTGGCTGAAAGACGGTGTTCCTGTAGCTAAACATGTTACAATTACTAATTCTGAGAAGGGCTCCCAGCTACTGATTCCATCATCTGAACGACCTGACACAGGCATCTACACCATTATTGTCAAGAATATGGTGGGTCAGGACACCTTCAAAGTTGAAATTAGAGTCACAGGTAATATAGAAAGGCATACACTACACAAATAATCTAAGGACATCTCTGATAGTGTCAGTGCGTATTATAGAAATGTGAGCTTTGTAGTAAGATAGTCTAGATAGATTCAGTAAAGTGTTTATCAGGGAAGTAAGATTTGGAACATCCATAGTTGTCCTTTATTTGTAAAGTTACATTTGTAAATCATTTGTGTAACTTACTGTTATATTTAACATTTAAGAGTCATAAATGAGCCCTCTGTCACAAGTCCAGGAAGGAACTTACTAACTTATGTATCGAGAGTGAAAATTTTATTGCTCAAATGTTGTTTTTTGATAGTTCAGTAAACTAAAATCTCTAAAATCTCTAAAACTCTAAAATCTTTCAGAGAAACAGCATGACACAAAAAGGTAATGTGCGATGCTTTAGGTGTTATTCATGGCATCAAAAGTCAGAAGAATATTAGTCTTGGATGAGAAATTGATGAGTTCTTTTTGAGATCCCTGTCTTCATTCAACATCAGTATTTTCATTTTGGCAAATCTGAGCACAAAATGAGACTTTGAGATTTCTATTCAAATTCAAGAAACTGAGATCATTTTCTCTGTAGAAATGTATGAGCATTAGGAGTCTGCTAAATCATTCTTTGCGTAATATTAATTCTAAAGAATTACCTACAGTTTTCCCAATAACTATACAATTTCAAATTTCACAGATGAACCCAAGCCTCCAGGCCCAATACAACTTGAGCAGAATGTGGAGGGCACAGTAACTGTCGTCTGGACTCCATCCCCTGATGAGAAAAGAGATGATCGACTCCACTATATGGTGATGAAACGAGATTCTGTTAAACGTACTTGGCGGACAGTAGCAGACCACCTCTTCAATCACAAATTTACTATCATCAATATCATGCAGGGGAGAGAATATTACTTCCGTGTATTTGCTAAGAATGATATGGGACTCTCTGAACCATCTGAGTCTCCAGCATGGGGAACAATTAAAAAGAAAGGTTTGGTGCTTTTTTATTGAAATGTTCCTCACACATCATACATTCACTTATGTTACATGCCAGACAACCACTAACCTTAAAAGGCCAAATGACTCATATGTAAATGTAAGTATAACTCTACAAGATCAGTAGTTCTCATCCTGCCCAACACAAAGACCAATCTTAAGACCAATCAAATGTCTTACTATTATATGTTTGCTCTGATAGGCTAATATAGTACTGAATTAAGCCCTATTTTTTCTTCTTCTCAGGAAAATTTGTAGTAAAAATGCCAGAACCAAAGATTCTGGACTTCCAGACAGCACCCAAATTTACAGTTCCTCTGAAACTACATACAGCCCCAAAGGGTTATGAGTGCTACATGAGCTGTGCTGTGAGAGGCAACCCCACTCCCCACATCACCTGGTACCACAACAACATCAGTCTTAACACAAACACCAACTACTACATCTCCAACACCTGTGGCATCTGCTCCATGCTCATCTTGATGGTGGGGCTCAAAGACACAGGAGAGTACAAAGTTGTAGCAGAGAACCCTTTGGGCAAAGCTGAGTGTTCCACCAAACTCACAGTCACAGGTGAAGATATTTAGAGAAAGGATCTTTGTTTTCACTGATGATTACATTTCCTTGCAGACACCTTGAACTGATTTTGTTTTCCTTTTTATTTACATTACAGAATAGAAGAAGCCAAACAGAAATGCTGGTGTAATAGTCTATCATCTGGACAAGTAAATGGGGATCAGACCAAGATCTCCAGCTTTTGGTCTATGTGTTTTACACTTGCTCTGCCCAACACCCTCTTCCTCATAAATTATCAATAAAAATCTGAACAATGATTTTGAGTTTTTATCTATGAATGGATGTAATGTGGCAATTCAACATAAACTCAAAATAAAACAGTGTTAAATTAATTACTATCATTTGTGATACTGTGTCTGTTTGAAAACAGTGTCACAAATGCCTGGTTCAAAAGAACATCAACATCAAAATAGTTGATAGTGAAGCTGTAAGGAAACACCACTTGCATAACAGTAGCTTAAGTCGGATGTTTACCTTATTTCACATTTGAGCACAATTTTCATACCTAAAAAATTGCAGACATCAGTTTCCTCACATTTTTTAAATAACAAGACAATAAAATATAATAGCTGTCCCAGTCCGTGTGATGTGTTCAGAGAGCTAGTCCAAATCCAATTTTTTGTCATATCTAGATTGTATCCAGACATCCCACTGTCTGAAAGAAAGCTGCCTTATATGCAAGCTTAAAGCTAATCCAAAATCTAGTCTAATCTAAAGTCTAACTACAGACTTTGAGGAAGCTATAATTAAGCAATAATACACAATAGAGAGTTGTATATTGGCATGATGTGCTGCAGTTGTAGCGGTCAAGTGCAGAAGATCAGGACTAGTGCCAATACCTCATGGTATACCACCACCCTCCAGTCTATTATTGCGATTTTCTCACAGTTACGTTATCACTGTTAATTGTTGGATTTTAAGGTAAACATGATTGAAAAAAACACAATTTGTTTATTTATCGAAATTCGGCAAGGTAAAGTAGTTCCTCTATCAGACATTACAGTATCATCAGACTGTGTTTATTAGTCATAATCAGGGGCATAGCACCAAATTATGGGGCCTATGCACAAGCAGTGCCCAGCAGGGCCCCGTCCTCTTATTAAATATTATTTTTTTCAATATTTAAATGGAAAAAATTCCAGACTCCTCAAAGGCACCGCCCCATTTGGGGCCCTGGTAACTGAGTCCCACTATCCCCCCCCACACACACACACACACAAACACACACACACACACACTACGACGCCCCTGGTCATAATAGTTGAGAAACATAATTTCCCAATGATAAAAACACTACTCATGAGTGATATGAAGTTTATTTATATGTCTGTTAAGTTCAGCTCTTAACATAGTGAAGCTGCTGGTAGAAGCAGATTAATTTTATTTTTGTTGATGGACTAAACCTGACTTCTTTATCCTTGCTCTTCAACTGAGCTGCACATACATTCAAAATCCAGCTGCTTTATTGTACTGACTTCATTTCTCTCACTTTTCAGTCAAGAGCTGTTGCAGGCGGGAGTGGGTGGCTACTGGGGTCCTTGCTAGGTTAAGTGTATGTGGTGGAGTAATAGTTAAAGAGCTTCAGTCAGAGTGCCCTTATCATCAGTATCAGCACTCCTAGAATGTGTCTCAACCAAACAAATAATGGGGTTCAAACTACCTGTGATATAATTGTTTTTTACAACTCTTAAATGTTATTTTAATCTTACTTTTTCATTCATTTTATGCATAATTGTTAGTTTTTTTAGTACTTAGCACATAATTCTTTCCCTCCACTCTGCTCCGATTTATATTTTCCGACCTCATTCCACTGAATTTTCTAATATTAGAAAGTCTCAACCTTTTTCTACTGTATTACTGTAAGAGTTTCTTTGGTATATATTTTTTAAAGCAGTAACATTTCATTTTCAATGCTTCTATGGGCTTCCATAACACCTCAACAGTGCCACAGGCTGATTGCCTCCATGCCACACCATGTGGATGCAGTAATTAATGCAAAAGGAGCACCAACCAAGTATTGAGTGCATATACTGCACATACTTTCAGTAAGCCAACATTTATGTATTAAAATTTTATTTTTATGGGTCTTATATCATTTTCTTATTTCTTTGAGATGCTGATTTTTGGGTTTTCATTGGCTGTAGGCCATAATCCTCAATATTAAAAGTAATAAACAATTGAAATAGTGTGTAATATGTGTGTAATAAATCTATATAATATATGAGTTTCACTTTTTGAATTGAATTACTGAAATAATTTTACTTTTCGATTATATAATTTTTTAAGATGTTTTGAGACCTGGGAGAGACACATGAGAGCTGTGAGTAGCCGGATGGTTGGTATAACACGCCCCTTTTTAGCGATTGTCCACATGACCACGCCCATTTGAGGGAGCCACACGTCTGACCACGCCCATTTAATTATGCACCACGCCCCTTTCTGCGACCCTGTACCTTTGTGTGCCCTGCGTGACACGCCCCCTTCTGGGGCACGCGCAGCAGGCTGTCCAGAGAGCGTCATTTGAAGCCTCAGATGTATTATCCGCCCCGATAACCTCTTCTAAACTTAACCAACCGTTCAAGCGGAGAGCTCCGGGGAGGCTCTGTGACCTGCGGCATGGCGAGGCGTAAGGGAAAGGGCAACAACAAACCGGACGACACACTTTTACTGTTAGAGCCTTCAGTGGGACAGACGCGTGGAATCAATGGATATGCCCTCCCAGTTGGCTTATTTCTTATCTTTCTTATCGGAGGGTCGGCACTCGGCTGGTTCTGTAGTCAACAACAGCAGGCCCTCGATGATCTGTCTGAAAATCTCAACAACATGCAGACAAGAATCACCAAACTGCAACAGCAGCTGGGCTCCGGAAACGCACAGGTAAGATACTGCCAGCTACTTTAATATAATGTTAAGTGAATATATGTAGTACATAAGAAACGTACTCCATCTTTATGACCTTCACATTATGCTTATCATATGTGTTTGCAATTATGTGGTACAGTTGTGGAAATCAACACCCTGGATCTGGATTGCTAGAATAAGTTTTCTCAGATAAGAAAACACTGTTTGAGATGTGTTGTCTGGGAGCAATAGCATACTGACCACGTTGCTTATGACTTTCACTATGCTGAGCTATGCAGTGCTGCCAGCCCCCCAGGCCATTAATAGTTGCACTGTCAGTAGAGACAAGATCATATTTCTTTTGACAACAGTCGTTTAAAAGAGAGCAAGACATTCTGTGTAAAAGTGAGCAACATGTGTCCTAAACAGTGACAATATACAATTACTTTTTAAAATATTGCTCACTTGTAGTCTTATTTTTGTCGGGATTTGGCTCAGAAGGTGGAGTGATTTATTATTTAGGAACTGGGTTATGGAGAATAGTTGCACAATATTCTAAGTCCCTAACCTTTACATGTGTTTATATCACTGAGCTGTGTTGGGCCCAGTCAATAATAGACTAAATACTAGTGCAGCTTAAAAAATATATATTGTGGAAAAGTTCATTTGTGGTCATTTTATTCAGAAAGGTAAACTGTCATATTTCATATAAAATAATTTCAAATGATTAAAATACTTCATTTAGAGTTTGAATAAATTACTATTCAAACAGTATCAACATTTAAACTAAAAACAATTAACTTTTTCCACTTTTTGGAGACGCAGTAGTATTTGGCCGTCATGAATAAAATGGCACATGTGATAGTTTGTGTTCATGAATGTTTTGGCCTCTTTTTTTCAGCTTGCCAGTGTAGGAGGCCTTGAGGAGCGTCTGCTTGCTCTAGAAGAAGTGTATGCCAAGGCCCAGAGACAGGCCGAGGTAGCCCTGGCCGCTTCTGAACAAATCAAATCCAAAGACCTTCAGAGCAAAGTCTGGGCTCTGCAAACGGAGATGAACTCCAAACTATCTGAGCTCCAGCAGAATTCCATCTCCATTGCAGCTCTGAATGCCATCATAAAGAATAAGAGTGATGAGTTTGAGGCTATGAAGCAAACTGTCAGCACCATTCTGAGCGCTAACTCTGAGATAGCTGTTAGCATTTCTGGCCTCACCAACACGCTTTCGGTCACGGAATCACGTTTGAATGAGTACATCTCTGTTGTGGGTGGTCTGAAGTCTCAGCTGAAGAGCCAAAAGAGGGAAATCATTGAAATAAAGGAGTCATTCACCAGTATCCAAGAACCCTTTCCAACAGATAGAAAGGAGTTGATGGACATCAAGTAAGAAAGTGATTGATAGTTTATTAAATAGGGATCTGGTTCTTGTGACTGGAAGGTTGTTGTTTTGATCCCCAGACAGGTCATGAGTAAAGTGCCCTTAGACAAGGCACCTTACCCCGCAACTGTAAGTCACTCTGGATAATAGCGTCTGCTAAATGCCCCAAATGTAATATTCTCATAAAACTGAATTCTTTATATTTAATTTAAATAACCTGAAACTACATTTTCAGTTCTTTACACTTATTATATTGCCCTGCAGCTACATTTTACATATTGACATCTGACAAGTTACTTTAACAGATGTTAAGAATATATATATATATTTTCATTTGCCTCTTCAGTTACTGTTTCAGAAAGGCTTTAGACTAATTAAAGAATAATGTATTTTTAGAATATTCCTTTAAATAAGAATAATTAAAACTTGAACAACTTGTTCTTATGTTTGTCAGAGAGTTGTTGGAAGTGAAGAAGGTTAAGAGGACCCGGGCTGTTGAGGAGCAGCTCAAGTCACTGCACATGAGTCTGGAAGATCACCAGACCAGGACTGAGAGTTTACTTCCCCAACTCACCTCCCATCTAGAGCCTGTTCAGAACCAGGTACAAGACATATATATATATATATCAGAGCAAGGTTAGCAAATAATATGATACTAGGATCAGTGTCTACAGCATGTGCTGTACCTTTCAACTTTCACATCATTTGTGCAGTCCGGCTATGTTAAAGTAGATAATAAATATATGATTTGTGCTTTCAGAATTTGCCTGAAGCTCAGCAATCAAGCACAACAGAAGAGGGGGTTCAGGAGGAGGAAAAAGAAGACATAGAACAAGCACCTAAACAGAAATCTGAACACACTGAAGAAAAAGAATTTATGGAGGATAAAGAAGTAAGAGAGGAGGGGGAAATTACAAAAGACAAAGTAGCAAGAAATGAGGAAGAACATATTGAGGAACAAGAATCTATAGATGGGAAAGAAATGACTGAGGAACAGGAAGCAATAGAGGATGAAATGTATGAGGAACATGGTGTAACAGAAGAGGAAATTGCTGAGGAACAGGAAGTAATAGAGCAGGAAACTTCTGAGGAACATGGTGTAACAGAAGAGGAAATTGTTGATGAACAGGAAATAATAGAGAAGGAAATTTCTGAGGAACATGATGTAACAGAAGAGGAAATTTCTGAGGAACATGATGTAACAGAAGAGGAAATTGCTGAGGAACAGGAAGTTATACAGGAGGAAATGTCTGATGAGCGTGGTGTAAGAAAAGAAGAAAATACTGAAGAACAAAAAGTAATAAATGGGGGAAAATCTCAGGAACGTGGTGTAACAAAAGAGGAAAATACTAAGGAACAGGAAGTAGTAAAGGAGGAAATTTATGAAGAGCATGATGTAACAGAGGAGGAAAATGCTGAGGAACATGATCTAAAAGAACAGGAATTTGCTGAGGAACAAGAAGTAACAGAGGAGGGAGAAGATCATGGAGAAAGAAAGGAAGAAGAATTTACTGAAGTGATAGAAATTAATGAAGAACCTGGAGCAAGAGAGGAGGGAAAAATTACTGAGGATGATGGAGCAACAGACAAAGGAGGGGTTGTTGATGACCAAGCATCAAGAGAAGCAAAAAGTGATCAACCTGTAGGAGAACCTGGTACAGAGAAGATCCAGACTTCTCATGAGGAGTCAGGCACTGGCAAAGATCAATCTGAGGAGACCATGCAGGTCACAACTGAAACACAGGAACAAGAAGAGGAAGTTGCAGAAGATGCCCAGATTCCTTTAGATGAGTTGGGTCTTGTGGAGGACGTTGAGGTGACTGCAGAAGAGGAAGTTCAGACTCTTCCAGAGGAGATGGAGGTGGACACAATTGAAAATGAAGGGACTTTTGCTGAGGAACAAGTTGAGGAGGATGTTGGGGTTGAGGGCCAGGAACTTTCAAAGGACATTCACACTAAGAAAATTGAGAAAAAGGAGGACTATGCCAAAGAACAAGAGTCTGAGACCGCTGCAGAGGGGATTCAAACAACTTCAGATGAGACACACATTGACAAAAATGAGACAGAGAAGAGTGCTGTGGGAACCTCAGAAGAGCAGGAGGGAGATGATGTACAGGCTGAGACAGAGCATGAACCAGAGGAAGAGTCTTCTAAAGACTAAGCTCTTTCAGAAGTTTAAGAAGTCAAAAAGGAAGCAGGAGCTTGGAAACTGTGTTGGGGGGAGCAGGCTACAATTCATTTAAGAAGGACAGTTGTTTTTGTTAAAATTTCTGCATGAACAAAACATTTTCTCTTAATGTTTTTTGATAAAACATGACTGATATTGTGCAATTTTAGTCTTACTATTTTTTTCATTTTTTTTTTAAACCAACACTGTATGAAGCATTTAAAGTTATGTAAGTATTTATTTCTAAAATGAGAAGTTTTTTGGTTGTTAAAAAAATCAAGAAACATTTCAGATCTTATTGCATCTTTAAACAGTTTTCCATGTAAATTTTCATTCTTAGTCTATACTAACATTTTTAAATAAACTGGTTTCTACATTTTATATCACTTACATTTTTGGTACTTTTCTATGAAACTGGATCTGACTTGAGCATTTAAAGCAATAAGATTATGAGTTTATCCCTGCTGCATTAAACTAGATTTTCAGGTATACCTGTGCTTCTATTTACAGTGGTAACCCTACTTACGAGCATCCCTACTAACGAGTATTCCAGGTAACGAGTCGAGATCTTGGAATATTTTTGTTCCAGGTAACGAGTAATATTCCCGCTAACGAGTAGCGTACATTTCTTCAAGTATGCCAAACCGCTAGAGGCGCTGTGGTCATAGCATCTCCTAGATGCTACCGTAGAAGAAGAGGTCAGTCAATACAAAGTGAAAGTGCCTGTTGAAAGCGACGCTAAGGTAGCAAAAGGTAGTGAACAAGAAAGTTAGATACATTTTACTTTTCATATGATAAGTGTAACCATGCAGCCGCCAGCCTACACGAGCACCGTCGGTCTCTCTCTCATTAGAGGCCAGCCTACACGAGCGTCGTCATCACGTTTATGTTTTAAAAAACCCATATAAACACATTATTTAGCATATTAAAGTCTACTGTATATTGGCCGGCTGACACGGATTAATCAGTTTTACATGTATTCTTATGGGGAAAATGCATCCAGCTAACGAGCATTCCAGCTAACGAGCTCAGCTCCTGCACGGATTAAACTCGTTAGTAGGGTTACCACTGTACTTGGATTGAGATGTATCAAAGGGCCCATATCATGGAAAACCAAGTTGCATGGTTGCATTACTAAAGTTTTCATATATAGAAACTAAGCAGCAAAATCAACCAAGTTGCATGTCTGTATACAGTAAATTTGCAGGTGTATGGAAGTGTATGGCCATATGTGTCTGCCAGTGGTGGTAAAATCACAGTCTACAGAAAATGATCCTCAGAACTGACATACATAGACCACCAGTGGTTTTCATGACTTGTGAATGAATATCACTTCACTTCCAGGAAATAATTGCTTCTTGAAGCCAAGCAGGTCCTTCACAACTAATTTCTGAAAAAAGACTGCAGGGAACTGCAGACCATGAACATGTGGAGCAGAGTGCTACACGTGTGTGCTGTCAGCCACAATCCTGATGAGAATCTCCTGTAGACTGGGATTTTTGCCACTGCTGATAGATGCCTATGACTGTACACTTCAATACACCTGCAAATTCAACAACTTCCTTCACACTATGGCCTTTGGCGCCCAAATGCACTTACTGTTTTTAGCCACTCTTTACCACCCGCTTCCATTTCCACGCATCAATTGAGACATTCACTGCACTGTACCACCTCTTCTCTATCTGTGAATCCTGTCACACACCCAGCAGATATTTATTACCTGACATATACCTTATCACTTATACACTGCTCAAAAAAATAAATGGAACACTAAAATAACACATCCTAGATCTCAATGAATAAAATATTCCAGCTGAAAATCTTTATTTATTACATAGTGGAATGCATTAAGAATAAAATAACAAAAAAATGATCAATGTAAATCAAAATTATTACCCCTTGGAGGTCTGGATTTGGAATCATACTCAAAATCTCATACCACCCTCATGGAGTCTGTTTCTAATAGTTTGAGCAGAAACATGGATATTAGTGGCCTACTGGAGGTCATTTTGCAGGGCTCTGGCTCTGCTCCTCCTGTTCCTCCTTGCACAAAGGAGGAGGTAGCGGTCCTGCTGCTGTGTTGTTGCCCTCCTACGGCCCCCTCCATGTCTCCTGGTGTACTGGCCTATCTCCTGGTATCTGCTCCATGCTGACAGACACAGCAAGCCTTCTTGCCACAGCTCACATTGATGTGCCATCCTGGATGAGCTGCACTACGTGAGCAACTTCTGTGCCTCATGCTATCTCTCTGGTGAGAGAACTGACAAAATGCAAAAGTGACCAAAACATCAGCCAGAAAGGATGAGAACAGAGAAAAGGTCTATGGTCACCACCTGCAGAACCACTCCTGTATAGGGGATGTCTGCTAATTGCCTCTCCTTTCTACCTGTTGTCTGTTCCATTTGCACAACTGTAGGTAAAATTGATTCACAATCAGTGTTGCTTCCTAACTGGACATGTTGGTTTCACAGAAATGTGGTTGACTTGGAATTACATTGTGTTGTTTAAGTGTTCCCTTTATTTTTTTGAGCAGTGTATTTCAGGATAACATATGATCTTGATTGTTCTGTTGCTTTTATTAAAAAGTTTGTAAAATAAGTAAGAAATAAATAACTTGAACTATAAGTGTAATATATTTTAATATTGTCATTTTCTTCAACTATGTTACTATGCCATAATAACATTGCTTAGCAATGGCATTGAATGGAGTTCAATGTTCTAATATCTTTGGGTTTAGTTGGAGGCTGAAAAGCCAGCAAAGTGGGACAAAATAATACTCTCAATTTATGAATAAATATAGTCTCTCAATTTCAACAACACGTTTTAGGCAAACAACACACTATAATGAAAACATTAATTTGACTTTGGTAGAAATTTTACCCTCCTGTTAACCTTCAAATGTACTCATTCAATTTGACCCCAGTAATTTAAACCTTCAGACAATGATTAAAATTCTGATTTTTACCCAAGTTTAAGTCACATACTTTATTTTGGCTTGCTGGCTACTAAAATAGCCTTGTAAATCCCCCACCCAGTTTGAGTATGTCCTTTTATCCAAGTACATCGTTTTTGATTGATTGTGTTATGAAGGGTTCAAATGCTGATTTTATGTCTTGGACATGGCTGACGATGTATCTGCTGGGGCCTGGAGCCATTTTGATGACATTAGCAGTATTAAGTCTACCCTGTTGTTCAACTCTACCCTTGTTTTTCAAGTTTACATTGTTGGAAAGTCATGTGTTTGATGGTGGTTGAGGGACAAAATGAGAATCAACACTTCATTCCCATCAGAGGAGGATGCCTCATAATCAGGATCCTCCTCAACATCATTCTCAAGACACATTCTCCTGTCTCAGGCATTCTCCTCTGTCCCATACACATTCACCTCTGTCTCAGACACATTATCCTCTGTCTCAGACACATTATCCTCTGTCTCTGTAAAATGTTGAATATTTTTTAGATGTTTTATGTGTACAAAATGTATACAGAACACTGAAAACATATAATGATAATTTTATTTATTTATTTATGTCTACCAAGTAGTCATCATTAAATAAGTAAAAAGTAATTACATATGAACTAAAAATGATGTCAATCATTTATTTAAAGACGCTAAACACTGAATGGGGTCAAAGCGACCCCAAATATAATACGAGGGTTAAACTATGTTGTTATACGTTTCAGTAGGGCATGTTATATTCACTTACTCTTCAGAACTGTGTGCAATCATGGATGGCAAAATGCTTTTTCCAAGAGGTTTGTGTGCGGTACCTTCCTCTGGTCTGTAGATGGTGCTTTAGTGCCTTCAAAAGACAGAAAAATGTCGCATTCGCGCTGAAAAATACAACATTAAAAGTGGTTTGCTCGTGTCTATTGCTGCCTAGCAAAACGAAAAAAAAACAATTATAAAGTCAAAATACATGATCAGTATTATCACAAATTAGATCAGAAATTATTGATAGGGTTAAGCTGTATTTTCACATATTTTGTATCAATATATTATATTTAACCAAAGTTTTCATACTTATTTAGCAAAGGAATATTCGTGATGACATATTTGAGGCGAGCTAAAAAATAACATCTCCATTTTTAAGAAAGGAGCAGGGATAGTATAAGAACTTTTATTTTGAAAACTGTTCGTGTTGGAGGCCATCTTTATTTGACAAGGTACCTTCCATAAATATTCAAACTCGGGTTCAGTATTGTTTTTAAAAGTACTTCACCTGGGACGTTCAGTTTGCTTAAAATTTGTATATACAGCCCAACAGACGAGAAGGCGGTAATGAGACTTTTGTGGAGGGTTTTTAAATATCACAGAATCGTAGATGATTAGGACATGTGGTAGAAGTTGGTTAAGCGACGCATAAAGAAGTGGAAGAGACTGGATATCTGAAGGTACCCCTGAAGTATTACAGCCGTACAGTGGCGTGCTTCACTGTGATGTGAACGCTTCTTGTCTCCTGGTGTGATCATGTGGGACGGTAGGAGAAGGGGCTTCCCTCTCGTGTCACAGCTTTCCCCGCTCGGAAAACTTTTAGCTAATGATATTAAGGGGGACTCAATTACTTTGGGGCGTATCTGCAGTCCTAAACGAGCGGGTCTTCTATCGGTTGTTGGGGAATGAACGACGAGAAAACCCCGGCTAGCTGCAAGAGAAACTCTGGGTGTACCAGGTAAACAGACTGTCTGCATGCCCGGTTAGCACAGGTTAGCTTCCGGTGTTCAGCTCCAGGTTTACCAACGTCAGTTAACATCAGACTGGAGTCTATTATAGATTATACATGTTGTGATATAATTAGCTATTATCATTTTATTTGATGATTATTAGTGGTGTCTTCACAGACATTAATAGTGAACTCTTATGTCACCAGTTAAATGTATTAGGCCTGTAAAAATATGCTAAATACATATAATGCAGAGCTATTTCCTAAATACCATTTTCTTCAACCAAATTATAGTTCCTTAACATGCAGCTTTACTACTATGTCACAATAATATTGCTTAGCAATGGCATTGTTGGAGTGATAGTGTTATAACATGTTTATTAAAAATGATGTTCTTGTGAAATAATACCACGATTAAAATGCTTCACAGCCAATCAGATTGTGTGGCCAGAACTATCTGGTGTATAAATTTGATAGTGGTGTCTTCACAGACATTAATAGTGAACTCTTATGTCACCAGTTAAATGTATTAGGCCTGTAAAAATATGCTAAATACATATAATGCAGAGATATGTGGTCTATCAAGACCGGTGTGTTAGACTAACCGACACTTCGTAAAATTAGCACCATAATAAAGTGTTCTTGTAGTAAAAATTATTTGTACAATATTGTGATAGTGAGGTTGTTACGGTAA
>BRDA01005087.1:28020-45520 GCA_036984385.1 Crenuchus spilurus
AATATTGACATTTGCCATCTCCACATCAATGCATTCAGTTTTTATTCACAATTTGTTTAGTGTCCCAACTTTTTTGGAATCCGGTTTGTACATGATTAGCTGGATCAAGTTACATTTTCTAATATTCATGTGTTAGACCTTTCTGAAGCATTCCAGTGAGTTTGGGATGGGACGGCAAAAGCACTTCTATAGAATACACAAACTGTGTCATGTTACACATTAACATGTATGAGTTTGGTTGACAGAAACGTCCCTCTTAGGTAATCTTTTGAAATTAAACTGCTAAGCTAAATGTCTACCTGTGTGTATCTTGCCCAGAGGAGCGCAGTCTCAGCGGTCTGTACCAGTGCTTGGTGGAGTTGTCCACTCAGCCCATCACTGTGTGTCATGGCTTCGCCCCAAGTCAGGACGCAGCACGGGCCAGTGCAGCATACAATGCTCTCCAGTACCTCAAGATCATGGCGGGAGGAAAGTAAGGCCTTTGTGAGAAGGATGAATTTCAAGGGGAGGAGATATGAAGATTACCTCTGTAACCTGCAGTGTTTTCTACTGAAGGATTATTGGAAGTTATAGGTGCACCATTATGTTGGCTAATTTTGCCCCTCCATGTAATGCCCCGAAGACATGTGACTGTCCTAATGAACTGAACTGATAAAGCCTTTGTTCCTGAAAAAGGATCCAAAGCCCTCTGCCTCCTCAAAAATGGCTTGTGAACAAAGGTGATTTTAGCTAAGAACATTCTTTTTTTGCTAGTTACCCCCTTATGAGGAATTTGATTGTATTGTTGAATTTTCCTAAAATGTAATTCCTTAACATTTTAACTAACATTCTTTTTCCTTCCCAATGTGTTTGAAGCAGAGTAATGATTTTATAGTGCCCATTGGACTTAATTTCAAAGTACACACTTTGTTCTGTATTTTTAATAGAGACTATTTAAATTCACTCCTCATAACGTCATGTTGTCAATTAGAGGTATCAAGTATATACAGTGGTGCTTGAAATTTCTGCATAAATATGACCTAAAACAACATCAGATTTTCACACAAGTCCTTTCTTTATCACAAAGTAGATAAAGAAAACCCAGTTCAACAAAAGAGACAAAAATATATTATTGAAGAAAATTATCCAATATGACATACTTGTGAGTGCCAAAAGTATGTGAACCTTTGATTTCAGGATCTGGTGTGAACCCCCTTTGCAGCAATAACTGCAACTAAATGTTTTTGGTAACTGTTCTTTAACCGTTCTTTGATAAAAACAACTTATGTGCTTCGGATTGTGGCCTTGTGGCATGACCCACCTTCTCTTGAGATTCAGTTCATGGACAGATGTCCTGAAATTTTCCTTTAGAATTATCTGATATAATTCAGAATCCATCAACGATGGCAAGCTGTCCTGACCCAGATGCAGCAAAACAGTCCCAAACCATGATACTACCACCACGTTTCACAGATGGGATAAGGTTCTTATGCTGAATGCAGTGTTTTATTTTCTCCAAACATAACAGTTTTCATTTAAACCAAAAAGTTCTATTTTGGTCTCATCCATCCTCAAAACATCCCTCCAATAGTCTTCTGGCTTGTCCACTTGTTCTTTAGTAAATTGCAGACGAGCAGCCATATTCTTTTTGGAGAGCAGTGGCTTTGTCCTTGCAACCCTTCCATGCACACCATTGTTGTTCAGTGTTCTCCTGATGGTGGACTCATGATCATTAACATTAGACAATGTGAGAGAGGCCTTCAGTTGCATAGAAGTTACCCTGGAGTCCTTTATGACCTCGCTGACTATTACATGCCTTACTGTTGGAGTGATCTTTTTTTTTGTTGACCACTTCTGAGGAGGGTAACAATGGTGTTGAGTTTCCTCCATTTGTACACAATGTGTCTGACTGAGTCCAAACTCTTTTTAAACTCTTTTAACCTCATCAACAACTGTTTTTCTGTGTTCCTCAAATCTCCTTTGTTCGTGTCATGGTACAGTTCCACAAACGTGTTGTGAAGTGCAGACCTGTTCTTTAAATAAAATAGGGTCCCCACTCACACCTGATTGTCATCCCATTGATTTGGGTCATATTTATTCAAAACTCTAGAAATTTCTAAAGGATTCATAAACTTTCAAGCACCTCTATGTATTTCACAGAAAAAAATGCCTCCATCCATTTTCACCCTTTTACTGGATCCATTCAACGGGGGGAAATATCCCGTCCTTTCATTGAACATGCAACACTAATTGTGCCATGTAGTTTTGAAGTTTTTTAAGAAAATGTATAGAATATGTTGTGAAAATGCCAACAGTTTATTATTTTGAACTGGATTCATTGAAATAAAGTTTGTACATTGTGGATGTATCATGAGGTCATTTGAACCACTCGGAGCTGTGAGTCATCAATCAATAACTGCAGATATAAGAAAGTCTTCTAGTTCAGTATGAAAAAAAAACTACTTTTTTGCTTGTTTGTAATGCACATCAGCAGTAATGATATTAAATGGTGACATTTTCAACAGACTAACACTATGTCCAAATATTTGTAGACACCTATCCATCCAAAAATTATTCAGAAATGTGGGTATTAATAGGCACCTCCTGTCCATTTGCTTCTGAGGCTTTCCACTAAGATATTGGAGCTTTGCTGTAAGGATGTGATTGTATTCTGCCATAAGAGAGTGAAGGAGGTCCAGTAGTAATGTTTGTGAGACAGAACTAATAAATTGAACTCCAACTCCATCCCAAAGGGATTCGCTAGAACTCCATCCACACTCGGAGAAAGCAGTTCCACTTCTCCACAGTCCAGTGTTAGGTGGAGTTTATATCACTAAACGGTTGACTTTGGGCTAGATGATCAAAGGCTCATTGTCTGGTGATTTTTGGGGCTATGCTTTTCTACAGATGTTACACCAGCTGTGCTCTCTGAATGCCTGCAGCAGCAATAAAGCACTTGACATTTGCAGCAGTTGTCTGTAAATAAATAATTTATTAAATCACAAATAAATATTTGGATCACCTGCACATGCCCACACATGAACAACAAGGGAGCAAAGCACTTAGCATGAGCTTGAAAAGCAGTAAAAGTTATTTCAAAATACAGTACTGAGTTACTGCAATACATTCATATAGCTCAGAAGGAGCCAACAATGTTGATCACACAAATACTACAATGGATAAGAATTGTATTACACAAGATTTACTTGGATAACTTTTGGTCCCCGTTGGTGGCCATGTCATGGCTTTCTGAAAGGTCAAGAGTCTTACGTTTTTAAACTAGAATTCCCAACCTGAGGAAAATTTCCGTCGTCTCTCTCCCCCGCGCTGGAATGCTGGAGCCATTAACACCCTTTGTCTGCTGTTCTGCTGCGCTTGTCATGCAAATCAGTGTGTCGTCGCACATTCAGTCTGACAGAGACTCCCGCAGTTTTAAGTCCTCTTTCCACAAAGGAAAAAAATATTTATATAAAATAATAGAGCACGAATCATGCTACAGGCTTGCATGTGCGGATTCACACAAACACACACACACACTCGAGCTAAGCCTAGGGAGCAGCCGAGGCCGAATACCAAAACAAAACTCGCCCTTCGACATGCTCCCTAGACCCTACACACTAGCCCTCCAGATTCTCATTTACATCACATTACCTCTCGAATGGCTCACAAGAAGGGGTTTTTTTTGCAAACCTTGGAAATGCAGTGTTGTGACTGCAGTTGTGATGGCTTTTCTTTTTGTCAATTTGAGAAAGTTTAGTTTCTATAGAGAAGCTAAACCACAGATGAGCAGATATGCAGAAGTGCAACAGTGGATTTTTCTTGTTCTCAGCTGATATCTCTGTTCTGGGTATTAAGAGATAGTTGCACATCATCTTCAGCATAACCACTGCTGTCTGACTGGAAGCTGTCCCCTCTTAAAGGTGAACCTGACAGAAAATAAACACAGAAATTAGCCTAATTATCTTTGAGCACTTTTTTAATCCTTCGAGCTGTTTTCGGAGAATGTGTTAACTCGAGGTTTTCCCTGTGACTTCCTGTAATAAAGTTCTAGAGTGTGTTTGGCGGAGTGTTAACACTGATGGTGTAGGGTGTGTTTAAGTTCTAACAGTTCTGCCTAACACCTCTGTCTCACTCACAAGTGGGCAGTTAATTCTGCTCGACTGACTCCTGTAATTCCTGCCACTCCCCTACAAATTATAATTAGTATGCAGGACATTAAGCTGTTTTTGCTAATCTCTGTGCCTTACATTTGCACATGAAGAACAGAACTTGAATGTGCACTTCAGAGAACTGCACTTCTTTTGTGTGGGTGCTAACCGGTATGACTCACATTTCTGTTGAGTTGCTGCTGTAACAGATAGTGTGTTTGCACCGAAGTTCTCTGCTGATATGTTCTCTTCCTCCCCCGCACTCGGCACCTATATAGAAGAAACATGTTTCCAATGGTTAGTCAATATTCAGATCCTAACAAAAACCACATATGCAACCAACAAGCATTTCAGTAACACTGTCAGGTTGCCACCTAATGTGATGCACCTGATGGACTGGCACAAATACAGTTTCATTCATTTGAGTTTTAGCCTCAAAAATGGTTCACAGCAGACAGTAAAACACTGTACATTTGCATACGGCAGCCTTCCGCGAAATCAAATATGGCATAAAAAATACAGCAATGACAAACACTGATAATGGTTAGCCAATGATATATCCTACATCCCGTCTTAAGCAGTAAAGATACACTGTGCACATTAAATAACTTAATTAACAAACTTTGTGAGCCAGTTTCCCAGACACATACTAAGCCTAAACTAAAAAAATATTTGTGAATCCCCATTGTCACTGTAATTTAGTCCAAAACTTTGCACAATCCATATCTGGGAAAGTGATCTTACAAGAACATCTGTAACTGGATTGCAATGTTTGAGAGAAAAAAAAATGTAGCTACAAACCTCCTCTAGCTCAAAGGAGTTGGCCTGCTTAGGGCAGTTGTTGATCTGCTTGACTGGGTGTTTGACAGGACTAAGGTACCTCAGGTTGCCTAATGAGGATGAACACTGTTGTGGGGTGCTACGAGAGCACACTGGAGATGTAAAATTCTCAGATAGATCTCTTTGGGTGATGGCAGTGTCATCTTCCCAGCCAGTGACCATGATCCTGCATTGTGAGACTGTAGGATATGTGGACACATCCTGGGAAACCTCTAATGGTCCTTCCACCCGATGTGCATCCTCCTCCCCAATTGGCAAGCACATCTGTGGTTGTATATCTGTGACAGTTTGCTTATCTTTTGGTTCAAGTATTGTAGGACATGAGGATTCACTGTGAGTTTGAACAACAGATGATGAGCCCACTTTTGCCACATTACCAGTTTGTGGACAACAATATGGTGCCTGATGCACACACTCCACTACATGTGGGCAAATTTCATCATAGGTGATAATGGCAACAGTTGGCTTGGTATCTACAGGTTTGTTCAAAGTGGCATGGACTGAAGTACAACCGGGTGAATCTTCATCTAAATCTGTACCATTTTTTGAGTTTTGACTATGTGTAGATTCTAGAGGTACATTCTCAGGCTTAAACAAGCAGGCCTTTGCCCGAGGGCCATCTCTGTGTCCAGACTGTGACCACCGTTGAATTCTCTCCTTATGTGGATTGGTCACTTTCTCAGCAGCCTTCATGTCTGCAATCTCTGGTGCCTTTTTGTCTACAGTCTTCTCAGCTATGTTTCTGGGCATATCCTGGATCAATGCTCCTCTGCTCTGATTAAGGCCTCCTTCATTCTTTGAAGTCCCTAGTACCATTCCAATCACATCCGGAAGGCTGTTCCTCTTTCGAGGAGAACTGTTTGGAGAAGCAGAGTCTGATCCGCGAGAGCCTGTATATAAACACATCTTTGAGACAGTGTCTTTAAGTCGCTCCACAGGAGAGCGTGGTTCACTGCGGACATTGCCAAAGAAGCGTTGGCCAATGCTCCGCTCCACAGTGGGCGAAGAGAAGCTGAATTCAGGCGGAGCCAGCTTCTGCAGAGGCGTCCGTGACACATGGGAATAGAGGGAGTAGAAAGCATTGGCCATTGCTGTCAACACCTCTACCTGACGGAAACGACCTGTACACAAAAGAAGAATTTAATGGAAAAGTGACAGTTATTTTGTATTTTCCGTAATTTTGTAAATTACAATTATGTAGAGCTTTACTTAATTAAAGATTATACAGTATGACTTAAGTATACTGTTTTAAGTAAAACGTTTTCTATGAGGTTTCTTTTAAATTTCCACAAATTCAAATAATGTTCCTGCAAGTATGTTTGCTCACCATTAGAGGTGCTGTGCTTAATAATATCAGTGTGTTGCTACATTAAATAGTACATGCTCTGTATCATCTGAGACTTGCACCATAATACATTTGATTTAAAATCGGCAATGATTTTTGCATTAATGTAAAATAATAAACTATTCTTGTTTCTGCTACTAGTCTTTTTATCTTAAATATCATTTGTTTTATGTACATCCATCAACTGTGCTTAGGAATCTAATGACAATGTATTTTAAAAAATATTTTATGATTGTGATTATGAAGAATAATATCAGCACTCTCCCTTACTAGCAAGTGAAAGGCTGGGGTCTTCCTCGCGTATGCGGCGGAGCTGGGACTCAAGGAACAGGCGGAAGTTGATGCCTCTGAGCTGCGAGGGGAAAGTGAAGAAACGGGCCGGGATGCGGGCAGTGACCTGTGGCTCCTCACTACCAAAACCCAGCTGATACAGAGTCTCTTCAGCGTCCTCTGCACACATCTGAAGTACGTCAGACACACTAGCATGTGTGTGAGAGAGAAGGACAATGAGTAAGCATGTGAAAGAACTTGAAGCTGCATTTTTTTCAAGTTTTAAAGAGATTCAAGACCAACACTAGAATTCAATGGTCACCTAAACATCCCAGTTGTTCTCATCAAATTACAATATATCTCTCAACCCCCTCAAATTGCATCTACATTTTAATTAAGGTTACTTAACTAAGGATTTGTGAGTATGGTTTTGGATGAAGTCTAATTTACTGTAATCATAATACATGGGAATATGTATCCAAGACAAGGCTGCTTTGTGAACACCGGCCCTGTTGGTTTGTGAAACTGCTGCCTGTAGCTGTGAAGTTGAATTTATTTTTATAGTTCACAGACCACAGACAGCAGTACTATCCTACTCCAGTAAAGAAACAAAATTAAATTTTTCCTTAGACCATTTTTAAGTTCATGTTTTGTCAATTTATCGTAATAAATAAATAAATAAACAAACAGTGAAAATCATTCACACATACAAATAAACATTTAGTCTTAGGTAAATGTTAATCTTGTAAGTAGTAAGTTAATATATTTTAATATAAGTCTTACCCTACCTGGATGCAGTCTTACTGGTGGTGGATGAGAAGGCACTGGATGCCATGCTGTGACCCATGTCACACATCGGCAGGCTAAGTCTTTGCTGAGCTGTGCTGCTGATACACAAACATGTGGTAAATAAATGGTGCTGAAGCTAACTAAAAAGTCATAGGTAAAAAATTAGAGCAGAGGAAAGTGTTTTTTAACCTTGTGCGGACGTCTTTACGACGTGACTTTGGAGGAGGCAGGAGCAGTGGGCAGTGCCTGTGGGGACATGGGCCAAAAATTATGAGAATGTCAGTAAATAAGTTTTTCAACCCTTAAGGGGAATTACAACACAAGTGACCGTGTAACTGATCACACCTCAGGGAGCACATTTCTTACCCAAATTCCTCATCACATGCTCCAACATCTAGTACTGTAGCTACAAAAGAAAATAAAAGACGGATGCATAAAAATGCATAAAGTCAGTACAATACAGTACAAGACAGAAAGTCAATACAACCATTAAGCTCACTTACATTTTCAAGCAAAGGTATGCGAATACCTAAGTTATCAAATGAGCAGGTTTTCTTTATTAGCTTACAAATGGTAATCACAAAATATTTCTAACAATATTTATAATGATCATAGGAATAGTATCAGTCACTTTTTACCATGCTATGCTTTTAATTATACTAGGAATTAGAAAACTCAAATCATTATTGAGGCCAAGAATGCTCTTCATGCCACTTGGATGAAAATGAAATAATTGTTGCAAATTACACTCATACTTCTAATAACCCTTACAAACACTACATAAGAATAATGTGTTCATATGATATAATTTTCATGTGAAAAACATCATTTGAAACACAAATAATAAAAATGGGCAAAAAAATCACTCAGTTGCCAGTTTGGCTATAAAGAACATTACATCAGTGTAGTTTAGGCTGACCAGATTTCTGAAATGGATATATTTCCAGTTGGGCAGCCAGTATAACATTAACATATCCCATATTTAATTCAGAAAATAAAAAAGGGGGATAACATTCCAGTTTAATGTATCTTGTAGATCACATAGCAGCCTACATTGGAAAAGATTTTATGCATAGATATCGGCTAACCTACCAGTCACCTGGTAGTACAATTCTCCTGTAACCCCACCTATTAACTCCTGGGTTTCCTCAAGTCTTGAAAAGATACTTGTGGTAGTGTTGTGGCCTCACACCTGCTACCATCTGGTTGAGTGTTACATTCTCTAAAACTAGGCGAGCAGGTAGTAGAAGTGATTAGTAGATAAAAGCAGTCCCCTCTCTTCTGAAGTCTGTCCATCTGGTCTGCTGCCAGAGCTTTCTTAGAACATTCTGGTGTTTTAACTCACAGTTTCAAATGGAGACATCTGGTCACCCTACCCTAGTGACTCATGCATTTGCCTAGATTGTTTGGACTTGGTGTGTTGCTAGGTGTTCTCAATAAGAGATGACCCCTAGTCAGTAACAGGACTTTGTATATAATCACTGCAATCACACCGTCACAGACAAGAGACTCTCTGACAAGTACGTACAAGGATGTCACTCAGGGAAAAGGTTTTGCGTTTGAAAATAGAGAGGCCATTGTTTTTGATGCATTCCATAATGTAGCACTGACAGAAATAGACTCAACAGCTACAGCAAGTTTAGACAAGTTAAGACTTGTTAAATAAAAGGTTATGGTGCAGGTGCTATCCTATGGTATACAAAGGGAGACTTAGATGGAAAAAACTGGCCTGCATGGTATATTTACATGTCACGCATATCACCTGTAACACTGCCTTCCTATTTGTCCAGATATCTATTACTGGTTCAAAATGCCTTCCATCTAACCAGCTCATGCAAATGCATATCAGCAGCTATGGCATTGTTTAGATCTACCTTCAGCCCCAAGACTCAGGTCATCTTCAAAACTGCTAGCCGTCTTCATCAAATATTCTGCAAAGAGCAATTAAGCTGATTAACACAACAGTACATACATTCTATATCAGTAGAGCTTTCATTGCAATGACTTAATTATGAATTACTTAAAGACTTACTCATCCAATTAAAAAACTGTTAGTACTCTACACTTTGTATGCAACAGTCTAGCTGCACTAACACTGAAATATACTCTAGAACAGGGTTTAATAATACATCATTTTTAAATCACAGGTCCCAAGAGCCACAAAAACAATCCAATTATTTTTGTAATAGCTCAAGATAAGTGTTGGTTGCAATTCACACTCAAAAAGGGTTGTTTGAAATGTTACAATAGAACATAAATGTTCAGAATTTTCTCATCATTTTCTTGAGAACTTGGACCATTCCTCCAGCGAAACCAAACTATTTCAGCAAGAGCATTTCATTAGGAATGCCTGTACATCTACATATTCATGCAATGAATAAACCATCATAGCCAATAAGCCAATTGTGTGCTAGCAGTGCAACATATAAAATCACACAGATACAAACCAGCAGGCTTCAGCTAATGTTCACATCAACCATTAGAATTGAGCATGGCATGATTGCTAATGCCAGAGCAGCCGTTATTCTAATGGAAATGCCTATTTGATGACAGGTCAGAATGACAAAGTTCTGGTCCGAGCTGACAGAAAGGCTTTGGCAACTCAGACAGTCAGTCTACAACCGCTGTGAGCAGAAAAAAATCTTCTTGGATAGAACAGGAGGTTCACCAGAAAATCTACAGAAATTACATCATGCAATCATGTCATTAGACTGGAATCGCACAGGAATGTTTCCAGCACCTTGATAATCCATGCCATGAAGAAGGGAGGTTGTTTTGAGAGCGCGTGGAGGACCAACCATGGCCACTTAGCCAGTATTAGTATAGTGCTCTTAATGAAGTTCTTGGTGAGCATATGTATAACAAATCATTTTATTTATTATTAGCTCCATAAAATAAACCAAAATTCTAGATGCAAAATTAATCTGTACCTCTCCTGCGTTTCACTAGCCAGACAGTTTAAATACATTTTGATTCTATAAAAAATTTACCAAAAATATGTTTTAAAAAAATCTCATCTTGAAAAACTCATCATCTGAACTAAAAAACACTTCTTTGATGTTCCAAACAACCCTGTTAGACTCCTTCAGTTGTAAGAATGCATATGTATTGTAAGAATATATCTGCAATACTAATACTCTGGCCATATCATGCAGTCCTACAATAAGTACTGCTACAACCGCATCAGTGTATTCTCTTAACTTACCCACAGTGAGACGACTGGGGTTATCTTGGTTGGCTTCTTTTCTACAGATGCGCATAAACAGGAGAGAGAGGAGGACACATTTAGAGTGAAAACACAAGAGTCACTTTTTCTCACATCTGAATCAGTGTAGTCTGTGGGCGAACTGCAGGCATGCAGCAAGATGCTCTGATAAAAATACACTCGCACAAAGCCCTCTGGATTGCAGATGAATCACAATGCAGTAAACAACAAAGTGGTAACATTCACAAAAAGTTGTGGTGGCATTTTATTATATGCAGTAGACATGGTGAGAATGATCAAATTCTACAGCATCAGATAGAAATACACTTTCACACAATACTGTGAAAGACACCTGGAAACAGCCACTATTCTGACCAGCTGTAACACCCACAGGAACCGGTCAAGACAAAACAGCGAGATCAAACACCACCACTAAAGCTTTTCTACTTCTTCCCATGCCCGGGGTCATGTACGACAAAAACAGAAGGAAGTTTAGAAATTGAAGTGCTCTAAAAATAGAGTGAAAACCGTTGGCTTCAATATTGTAAAGTTGTGATAATGTTGTGATATCAACCTGTGCTTGATCTTCTCTAAAGATGTGTGATTTTTTTCCTTTTTTAAACATAACCTTTAACCTCATCATCTCTTGACATTTTCCATTCAGTTGTTTTTATTGCAACTGACAAACACAATGTTCAACCACAGTGTGCTACTTGCTTTGTGCTGACGCAGACTACTCCCTCATAACCTCATAGACACACATGCACACTTACCCACAACCTTGGAGCCAGGTTTCAATCTTTCCTGTAGAGCATCCTGTGGAAAACACATTACAATTAATGCTAGCACTCTGTATATTTGTGTGTGCTCACTGTTTAAGCACCTACCAGACTTTCTATTCTTTTTTCTATTCTTAATTTGTTTAATTCATGTTACACTGTAAGAGATACTAGTTATTACATATATTTTAAACATCAAAATAATAGGATTATCAGCCAGCTCACAACAGAAGTCATATTGTTTTAAAAAAAATAAACAGTAGAAAGTGCCACAGCACCGGTTCACTGAAACAATTGCAAATGCTCGCAAATATTTTGCCTAAACAAATTACTGGAAAATAATCCAATAGCAGGTCTTGATGGTTTTAAAGTGAACAACTGTGGTATGCATCTTAATTACAGAGTGCACTACATATATCATTTTTGTTATCTTGTTTATTTTTCTTTTGGCTGGGTAAAATACCCTCCAGTCAAACTGACATAACTGGTGTAAGGTGTGTCACTGATTTGTAACTGATTACCATCTCACTTCACACCAATTTAGTTCTAGATATTCCTTGTGCTCTCCAACAGTGAGTAGCTTTCCTAATGAATAATGAAAGTAAAGTACTGCTGTAAATACTGGGGGCAGCTGTGGCCTGGTGGTTAGGGATCTGGTCTTTTGACCAAAAGGTTGCCAGTTTGATCCCAGGACCTCACCCCCAACAGCTCCTCGGGCGCTGTTGATAGGACTGCCCACCACTTCAGACACATGTTCTCGCAGCCTAGTGTGTTCACTAGTGTGTGTGTTTCACACTAGGTCAAATTCTGTTGTGTGTAAATCACAGTGGTGAAAGCTGAATTGAATCTTGTATATTTGGTAAAAAGCAATATGCTACATGACAAATTATTCCAGCAAGATTTAATTTCTCTGGTAGTTCTGATTGTACACTGGTACACTACACGTACACACTTTAAAATGCTGAACGGTAACATTCATATCACACATCTGGTTTAGTTTAGGATATTTTCTTCAGTGAAAAGATCAGATCAAAGTCAAGTTCATTCCATTCTTATAACATGGGTATCACACGTAGCATTTTTCACCATTTGCACCCTGAAGGCTGTTATTATTCAGGTAAAATTTGGCATATTTAGCATGAGACAAAAAGGAGACCTGTTATACTTCTGACCCATATAAATAATAATGATTATTCACAACTGAGAAGACTATAACATGTTAGGAGATATACATTTGACCTCAATTTTCAGGTCAATATTTCTGTATTTAGTAAATGTGACAGTTATTTCTGCAAATATGAGATTTTATTGAGATCTACTTCAACTACATCTGAAATGGAGATGTGACATTTACTGAGGTTTATTCTCAGGAGAAATATCTGAGTAGTTGGAGATTTAAGCTAAAGTCTCAGTTGCACTTCCATCTGATCTCATTGAGCAGCAGGTCTAAGAGAAACTACTGATTTTTGATTTTCTATGAGAACAGCTGATGCTAAGTTAACCACTCAACAAATTCAACAAATTCTATTCCTCAAAAAATGAAGACTGGGTGGCATAATAAACAAAACTGACTTGCAACGATACCCATCTCTGCTGTAATTCAAGTTCCTAGTGCTAGAATACAACAACTCTGTATGTTTTAGCATCTTCCCTGCACAGAAGTGCATGACATGGCCAAAAAGTGGTGTGTGATAAAACTTGGTTACTGCAATACTAACATGAAATGAGATTGATTGTGATTAATATCGTGACTCTACAGAAGGAAGAAACATTCTTAACTTTACATAGAAGATAAGGTAATGACAGTTTTTCATATCACCAGTAAAAACGATATGTAGTTTCAGTGAGTATCTGACCGGTTGTGCAAAAAGTACAGATTGTGACGACTAACAGATTGTCACATATGCATTCGCTCTTCTCTGTTTCTCTGGCCATCATAAATGTAAATGTAATGTTTGCACTTTATGAATCATAGATGTTGTGATCTCAGTTCTTTCTGGTGTGTTTATGAAATCCTATCACTCTGCTGATACAAATATGCAATTACACACCCTCACACCCTCTCAGAGTTGGGAACCACTCCATTAGTTTTCTGAACTTTGACATTGGTTCTATCCTAATTTGCACACTTGTTGACTTGAAGACATTTGCAGATGCCCATGAGGAATGCAATTCCATAATTTGCCACATTTCTCATTGTGGGGTCCAAAGGAGTTCCTTTAGTGGGCGTTATGCCAAGAACTTAATGCGGGCCCAGTAGTGGTCTCACATTTAATTGCACTACAGAAAAATATCTGAACTTATGAGTTTATGTGCAACCTGATAAAGAGGAAGATTTTAATTGCCGCTGTATTAGACTATGCTTATGATCTAAACAGAGTGATCATACATAAGTAGAACTGGGTTTCTGGAAAGCACTCAAGCACAAGGATGATTCTTAAATGGTAAAACAAGCACCGCCCTGAATAGTCTGGCTACCAGTTAAGATGTATTGATGATGACACTAAGATGCTTTTGCTGGAACTGGGCCCAGGTTATGTCACACAAGTATTATCGAAGACTCTTATATTTCCACATGTTTTAATGTCACCAAAATGCTCACTTTGAGGAACCATACAAAAAGTTGTTGTAAGTCACCATTTCATCTATGACAATCAAATGTCCTGTGCAACACTTTCCTTTCAGAAAAATAAAAGACCTATTATCTATTTAGAACAAGCAAAGTGCGGGACTGATGTGGAGACAGGTGGGGACACAAATGGGTGAGGATGTCAAAGCAGGGCCAGTCTTGCTGAACTGAAAACAGCTGAAAATAATTGCTGAGGGCACGTGATGGTTGTGAATGGTCAGTACACATCCCTGTATTGTATTTAAAAGTATTAGATCTTAGTATTATGACAGAGCAACACGAAGATGGTAAAATATCTTCATGTAGTTTATTTTGGTGCCACCCTTTCCTTAGTCTGGGCTATAATATGCCAAAATGCTGGACAGGCCAATGGACTTCAAGTGCCATGTGGGACAGGATTTATAAACTTGCCACTCACCCTCCAAGAAGACATCGTCCTGGAGGGAATGGTGTAGGGACGGATTGGTGCTTAAGGGGGTGTTGCTGTGTGGCTCTGTGTCCTCCAGGGGGAGCCAGTTGCGGCTCTTGCTCGCCCACGCCTGCCGCCTGCCTGCAGAAGACGGGCTCTCCATTTCTCAAGATACCTGAAGAAAAGACAATTATGTCCATGAATCTTCAGTTAACAAGCCCCACAATGGAGTAAAGCAGTGTAGACTAAAAGCTGGAGTAGATTTAGGCACACTGACCTGAAAATTTTCTCATAAGTGAGCATTTAATGTCTAAATTGATGATTTGTTTATTTCTAACGACTGTCAAGACACAGGAGGGCTTACAAAACTTCTCAAGTCGCTTTAGAGAAGGCGACACTGGGTTAATGTTAACGGTTGTGTTGACTGAGGAAGTGTAAATGTACGCATGTTTACAGAGCCCAAGTTTAGTGGTGTAGAGATTTCCGTTCTTTAGCAGACTTACCTTCACACGCGCGCTAATCACACAGCAGAACCACACTCATCGCTCCGGTGTCTTATACCGGGGACACGGCGGTGTATCCCGGCTCTCACCCGGCACTAACAACAAGACGAAGTCAGGAAGACACATTCTGAAGCATCGTAGCTCCGTCGACAGCAACTTTCGCGCTGCTTTGGCTCTTTCTGACAGATAAGCCTTGTGACGCGCTTTAAATGCCGGAAGCGCTGAGAGGAAGAAGGTTTTTTGTGTTTGAAGGCTTGAGTTTCTGCTGAAACAAAACAAACCTGTGTGCTGTTTCACCGCTGAGCTGGTGAGCTCGGCAATCCTCCTGCCAGCAGACATAAACTATAACTTCTAACAACACAGGAGTTTAATATGACAGTGACTGACAGCAGCTATAAGTACACTCTTAATAAAGATGCTTTTTAGGGTTCTTTAGTAAAGAAAAAGAGGTTTTATATAGAACACTGAAATAACCCTTAATGTGAACTCTTAAATGAGATGATTAATCAAGGGTTCTTTAGTAAAGAAAATGGTTCTATATAGAACCATAAACACTCAAAAACTCATGAACTCTTTAAAGGGATGGTTCATCAAGGGTTTTTTGAGTACAGAAAATGGTTATATAAAGCAACAGAAAGGGGGTTCCTCTATTATTACAAGTCTGACATTGTAACAATAGTAGAAACCCTTTTGGTGCTATATAGAACCATTTATTGTATTAACCATCCACAGCACATTCCTCATCAATCTGAAGAACCCTTTCACCATGGAGAAAACCCTTTGGATTCTTTGACTGTTCATGGTTCTATACAGAACCATTTTTTTTACTAAAGAACACTTGAAAAACAAGCTTTTTTTAGAGTGTAGATAAAGGGTTCTGTCCACTGTGAAAGGGTTCTTCAGATTGACGAGGAATGTATTCTAGATGGTTCTACACAGAACATTTTGAAAATGGTTCTATATAGCCCCAAAAGGGTTCTGCTATCATTACAATGTCAAGCTTATAATAATAGAAGAACCATTTTCAGAAAGGTTCTGTATAGAACCATCTCCAGCACATTCATAATCAATCTGAAGAACCCTTTAACCATGCAAAGGATCTTTCGGGTTCTTTGGGTGTTCATCGTTCTACATAGAATCATTTTCTTTACTAAAGAACCCTTGAAGATTTTTTTTACATCATGTAGTTATTCTTCTGATAACAGTGAGCAGAGTTGGTCTGTGAGAGCAATGACAGTAATGACAGAGGTACCTTCACCATCAGGACATTTAAGGCCAGCAGCTGTGTATTACACGCCTCATTTAATAAGTACATTCATATGTACACGAGCTTTTACTCACACACATTTCAAATCTTCTGTGTGAGGAAGTAAAGCATGTTTGAACAGCACTGATAGTACTATATTTACAGCTCTGTTGGCCTTTTCAGAGATGTTATGCAAATATATAGTGAGCTGGCATATTCTTTAAATGCTTTTAAATGCATTTGTCATGGCCATTAGCTAAAATATGAAGACTTTTGACTTCTGTAACACTTATTCTGATCGCTTAGAATATCCATTGTCTGTGCTGTTCTTTTTTAATCTTCTTTTTAGCCTGAAACCTTATATTTTCATGTGCATCAGTGGGTATCATTTGACATAACAGACTGGCTTTTGGTTGCTGATAACTGCACACAGCATCCATTTCATTCACAAAAGATCTGGAATACTGAATAATTTGACCACAATTTACATCTTCACTGTGATGGTCCATCCCTGATGCCTCTGAGCCCAGAGGAGTCAACACTGCTTCTTAACATTGATTGATTGATTGATTGATTGATTGATTGATTGATTGATAGATAGACATTCCTTCAGGGAAATTAAGGTTCCAGCAGCATCATCAATACAGTACAGTAAAAGAGGTAAGTACAGTAAAAGTAACATAATAAGGCTTTTTTGCTCAGTAAAGTTTTTAAGTGTCATCTGTGAATGTAACTCCATATTGTAGTGCTTGACAAAGGTTTGCCAAAGTAATCCCTTGACCATGTGGTTAATCCATGCTTTAGTACCAAATCATCTGATCTCATCTGTTTGAAATCACATCATTTAGTTTTTTACTTCATTATTGAGCCTTAAATTGCCCCCATCCTATTTTTTAATGTGTTGCAAGCCTGAAATGCAGGAATGGATGTATATGTAAACAATGTAATACAAGTCAAAGTAAATGTAAGAAACACTGTTTTTTTAATGTTTTGAAATTTCCCATACTGTACCAACTTTTTCTAATTGGCGTTGTATCACCTTACTTATAGCATTGCAATATATTGAACCCATAACCCCTGTATGATCCATATAATTTTGCAAATACTCAACCCTCTTTGCATACACAAAGTCTAGTTGGTCTTCAGCAGTGTTCTATTTGAACTATGAAAACAGGTGTTTGAAGTATGAACACTGTGTTCAGCTACACATTCCTCTGAAAGTCATTGTGGCCTCAACTCATGCAGTGAGCTTGGCAGTGCCTTGAGCTCCTTCAGCTTCACTTTAGGTCAGGTTATTTAAATGCAGTCCTCAGGGGGCAGTGTCTAGCACAGCTTTGTAACCATCTTTTGCAAACACA
>BRDA01005089.1:0-11481 GCA_036984385.1 Crenuchus spilurus
ACAGAACGTTACCAGTTTGTAAATGTTAATGATGTATCGTCCAACAGTACAAAAGTAAGATATGGAATCTTATCTTAGGACCTTTATTATTTATACTTTATATGCTTCCATTAGGCCATGTTATAAGTAAACATATTATTCATTTTCACTTTTATGCAGATGATACACAACTTTATATATCAGCTAAACCTGATGACAGAATTAGATTAAAGAAAATGGAGGACTGTAAAAGATGTGAAATGGTGGATGTTGTATAACTTCCTCCTTTTAAATAGTGACAAAACAGAGAGTCTTCTTCTGGGCCCAAAGACCATGAGAAATAAATTACCAGGCTTAAATTTAAATCTGGATAACTTTACTGTAACACCTGACTCAGTAGCAAAAAATCTTGGTGTTATAATTGACTCAGATTCATCATTTGACCAACACATAACTAAAACTACCATAACAGCTTTTCTGAATCTCCATAATATTTCCAATGCACTATTAATGCACTATTATCAGGTTGCTTTAGCAGAAACCTAAATAGACTTCAATTAGTTAAAAATGCAGCAGTCAGGGTTTTTAATAAAAGCAGAAAATTTGACCATATTATGTAATTCATTCCCAAACAGAACTAGTTCCATCTTTGTCTTTTTCTGAGTGAGTGATTGCCCACCAGTCTGGTCCAAGGCTGATGGAAGATTGATTACTATTCTCTGCATGATGCCTCCCTCAATCAGCTGCCCACCAACAACCAACTACTGTGACCTGCTCCAGATGCCCTACACTACTGCCCACATTGAAATTTATATGGATTTTGCTGGCTGTTATCATTATTACCATTACCATCATCATTCCTGTCCCACTACTGTCACCATATCAGTTCACCTGAACATTACACTATCATATGATTATGATTTATCACAAACTTATAATTAGTTGACCAGAGGAGGATGGGGCCTCCATGTGAGTCTGGTTCCCCCCAAGGTTTCTTCCTCCAGCTCTGAGGGAGTTTTTTCCTTGCCACTGTTGCCGTTGGCTTGCTCAACAGGGATTTAAGGATTTCGTGATTAATAAAGCTGTATCAGTTGTAAAAAGAGCTTTATAAATAAATTTGTTTTGATTTGATTTGGAGTGTCATGGAGCAGATTGTGTTGCCAAAGAGTTTTTGGTTGGAGGTGTTGCACTTGGCACATGAAGCACCCATTGCAGGGCATGTGGGCATTCGTAAGACACAAGAAAGAGTCTTGCATCACTTCTATTGGCCAAAGATGCATCAAGATGCAGTCTCATTTTGCCAGACATGTCATATTTGTCAGATAGCAGGAAAACCAATGTGTGAAAGCTAGATATTAAGCAGCTTACTTCCTCCTCCTATCATCCAGTATCTCAAGGTGCTATTGAGAGGTTTTATCAGACCGTAAAAAGCATGATTCAAATATACTGTTTAGCATGTCCAGGAGACTGGGACAATGCTATTCCCTATATGCTTTTTGCCATTTGGGACAGGGTTTAGTCCCTTTGAGTTGTATGGTCATGAAGTTAACGTTCCTTTGAAAATAGTGAAGGAAACTTTCCTACAGCCTCAAGCTGAAGCTCACTTGCTGCTTTCAAATATTGCTTAAAGTCTGCTTGTGAACTAGATAAAAATAATTTGAATTTGGCAAAAGAACAGATGAAGAACATACATGATAAAAGGCTGTGTCTAGATCATTCTCAGGTGAGGAGAAGGTGCTGGTGCTGATACCTGTTGGGGGGACAAATTAGGAACTCAGGCACCAGACTCTGTCATGTCAATTTGAAGGCGGCCTACCAGGATTGTTCTGTGGTTGCTATCCCATTAGGGTGTGTGACAGCAGGTCTACCTATACCAGCAGATACAGAAGCAGATGAGTACTCTGTAACAGGTCTTGAACTAGTCACTGCTAAGCTGGAAAACTCACTGGCTTTAATATGGTTGGAAGAGCTACTCAGTGGAGCAAATGGCAGACATTAAACACTTGGTGCAGTTTCATCTTGGGTTGTTTAAAAGATGATGTGTTTGTTAATGAGAATCAACGTATTGTCACAGAACTGGGCACTTGAACATATGAACGACACACATATGCGCACACACACACACACACACACACACACACACACACACACACACACACACACACACACGTGTGCAACTCTGCATGTAAAAATGCCTAATAAATGCTTACACAAACATGCCAAAGCAGCAGAGAAAAAAATGTTCTCAAAAGCATTGAATACATCTGGACATGACCTTAAATACATTGTGTAATCAGTGGAGATCAGGGTGCCCCTTGCTGTCCAAAAGAGGTTGGCAAAAAAAAACAACAACATGAAATTGTTTTTGTTGTTCCACACTAAAGAGATACCTTACACCAAGGGTGTAATTTGGAAGTGTGGGTGGGGGACAGCGTCTTTTTTCAAAAGACTGTTTTGATTCTCTGCAGATTTTTCTTTCCAAAAACAGTGTTACGCTATACAGTGGTAATCCTACTTACGAGCATCCCTACTAACGAGTATTCCAGGTAACGAGTCAAGATCTCTGACTATTTTTGTTCCAGGTAACGAGAAAATTCCAAGTAACAAGTAGCCTAAATTAGTTCAAGTATTCCAACCGCTAGAGGCACTGCGGTCGTAGCTTCCGCGTAGAAGAAGAGGTCAGTCATTACCTTTGACTGCTGTCCAGTGAAACGGAAAGTGCTAGTGAAAGCGACGCAAAGACAGGAAAAGTTAGTGAACAAGAAAGTTAGATAAATTTTACTTTTACTTTTCATATGAAAAGTGTAACCATGCCATACACGTACGCCCATTCTCCTGTCCTCCATAGCCACCAGCCTAGATGAGCACTGTTGGTCTCCCTCTTCTTAGCGGCCAGCCTACACGAGCGCCTTCGTCGTCTCGTTTATTTTTTTAAAAACCCATATAAACACATTATTTAGCATATTAAAGTATACTGTATATTGGCTGGCTGACACGGATTAATCAGTTTTACATGTATTCTTATGGGGAAAATGCATCCAGCTAACGAGCAAACCAGCTAACGAGCTTGGCTCCTGCACGGATTAAACTCGTAAGTAGGGTTACCACTGTATTAAAAAGAAATACTAGGACTACGAGCACTAGAAATATGAGCACTAGGACCCAGCAAAAAACGGCCACTCAGTCAGAAGCCTATTTTTCTTTAGACAGCCCACAAACTCATCGATTGGCTCTGCCATTTCTTGCTAGTGTGTGATTGGCCGTCCCAGCGGTCACTCCATCATACTTGCATCTGGACTTGCAAACCAGTGTTTTGCGATTTGGCCCGTAGTCTGTGTTCACCTGACACTGTAAGTTGTTAACATGTACGTTTGTTCTGCCTGTTTCACATCAGATAGACGTATCTTAATGTCAGAGGTTTCATATTAAAAACCATTAACATAACCATTAGAATCAGTGTCTGTATGCCTGCGCCTACCAGTCTGTGATAAGCCTTCCATTTACATGCCTCTAAGTTAACTATTGTCAAAATAATTCAGAATTTCTGCTTTTTTACTCAAAAATGATGTATAATTTTATGTAAATGAAGTCTGTTGACTATACAGTACAAACATAAATGTAAAACTGGTGGTAATTAATTGGAGCGTAGTTGATTATCAAGGTGTAACACAGAATTGGGTGATGTTTATATTACATGATTTTAACAGTTTATTAATATTTAATAATTAATATTTTTATTAATGATAATATTTTATTTTATTATTAATACAAATTATTATTAGAGTTATTATTAGTATATTATTAATAGTAACTAATTCATATTAAAATATTATGAATAATAATGTTTAAGTAATGTTTAAAATGTATGTATAATAATTAATAATTATTAATAATTATTTATGTTTAAGCCTGTACCCTACCATACACCGTAGCTATAAAAAAGAATCCGTTTGATCAGGGCCCCGAGACATGACATTGCTTGGGGCTCCAGAACTTCCAAATCCGCCCCTGTGTGTAATTAAAATTTTGTTCAACACATATGAGTAACACAAATAACACAACTTCTTATAGCCAGTAAATGTAATGTGATTGCAATAGTCCAAGCTGTAGTCTATTACACTACTTTTTACATGAAATATTACATTATTACCGTCAACACTGTAAAGGTATGCACTTAATCATGATGTGAAATGAGAACAACACAAAACCTAATTAACAACAAAACAATACCTAATTAAACAGACTTGATTTAATCTTAGGTTTAAACATTTTGCATGGGTCTGCAATTCATATTTTGTTAAGTTTATTAATGCAATTAAGAATTTATGAAAATTGCAATTTAAGAGAGTGCAGTAAGTTGGTACTAATCCTGGCAACCAAACCTCCATGTCTTGTGATGTCACAACCACAAGCCTCAAGTCAGAAAAAGTTGATATTGTGGTGTTTACAATTACAAATAACAACAAAACAGACCTGAACCTTCAGACTAATAGTCGCAAATCACAATCGCAATATTACGTATTTTCAAATTAGCCCCTGACATTCAACGACTATGACAGTCACTATATGTCTACATAAAAAATGTTGAGAGCACCACTTACCAGTTGGTGGCGATAATCACATTGTCTGCTTCGAACTTCCACTGACTGTGAAGAAGACAGCAATGTGGCTGCCATAGTGGGATATATAGTCCACGGGAAGCTGTGCGGAACAAAGCTGCACGAGATTTTACGTAAAGGACATTCGCTGTTACAGGTAAACCTCTAACAGTGTAGTGTTTATTGCGTAAAGTTGTTATTCACTGTTAGTAAGTTGTCAGCTCATGTTAAGAGTGTGGTCTTCTGAGCTTTCTTCAAGCGTAATGTTTTTGTGGACGGAAAATGTTTTTAGGCAATCAAATTGATCATTCACTTATTATGCCTTTTTTGTCGGATTAGTTGTGACTAAATTTAACGAATTTCATGCATTTCAAGTGGCATAACAAATTTGCATTAGTTGCTAACAACTCTAGGTTAGCTAGCCCCGTGTGTTACTTGTGCTAAGTATTTAGATTCAGTTCAGTTGTCCTTGAATGAAAAGTCCTAAAAAATGGAACGGCGAAAGAAAGTTTTTCTGCTTTAGACCAATACGCATTGGAAACTTTTCTGTGTTTTTAAAATTATTTTTATTTTAATAATTACGGTCGTAATCATGTATCACAGCTTTGGCTTCTGGCAAATGAAGGAGAACAAAGAGAACTCCACTCCTGTCAGTCTGACCACAAATCTGGACCATATCAAACCATGCTGGTACTGGGACAAAAAGGACCTGGCCCATACCCCGTCCCAGTCCGAGGGCCTGGACCCTGCCACTGAGGCCAGATACAGGAGAGAGGGGGCCAGGTTTATATTCGACGTTGGAACTCGTTTAGGGCTGTATCCTTGTGTGGGAAACGAGTACTACTGTATTTTGATGTCTTCTTTGAAAACCGTTTATCATTTTTAGAGTTACTCTCAATACTCTCCTTAACGTTTTCCTCAACAGACACTATGATACCTTGGCTACAGGAATTATATATTTCCACCGATTTTACATGTTTCACTCTTTCAAGCAGTTTCCAAGATATGTAAGTATGACTTTTTCATTGTTTTTATTTTTTTTCTTTCTCAATCTTACCTTGACTGAAGTAGTTTAGAGATGTTATCCCATTTTGCAACAGCAGTGCTTGTAGTGTGAATCTAATCTGAATATGTACTATTTGAGCCTGATTTCTGCTTTTGTTGGCTACAACCCCTTGCTAAAATTATGGAATCACTATACTGGCTATTGACCCAGCATTTTGCTTTGTAGCAAATACACAGATCACAAATATAATTTTGCAAAACATTTTGGTTAACAGCTAAATATTCCCATTTTATGAAACTAACTACATTCAGTTATTTCAATTACATATTTTGTACAAATCAAGCAGAGAAAGCACTTGAGGAATCGGAACGTTAATGGATCACTTTGCTCTTTAATAACAAATCTAAATATGTTAATTATTTTACAGTTGTGGGAGGGAGCTCAACAAGCAGTTTGAAAAACATGGCCCCAGCAAGGGTGTCCACTGAAACAATGGAAATGGTTATAAAATTATTCAAGAAGGAAATCCAACACAGTGTGGTAAAATATTTTGTGTTCTAAGGCTGGGCAATATGGACAAAATATCATGTCAATATATTGTATGTCATTTTAGCCAAATGGTTATATGCAGCATGGAAAAATAGGACAGCCCATGAAAGCATTAATTTGAATGTGAAAATTTTATCTTCATTTTAACGATATCAGTGCAGGAACTGTAACTAAAGAAGTTTTAAAATAGTTTAAAATTAGAGCAGTGATTCGCAGTTCATTTTTAGACACTTTTTTTTATAGATGGAAGGATTGATTGGTTATGTGTCAGTATCAGATGATTTTTAACCCAAATATGTGTGTGGATGGTAATGTAGCCAATCATGAAAGCTGATTAGATCATGTGATCCATATCTTACAGCATTGTGTGAGGTCACAGTACGTTATTATTATTCTTTCAACCACTAGATGGCAATGTGGGCCTCACTCATGGCTGCTGAAGCCCATTAAAGCCAGGGTTGAAATTAGGTCTGAGTGCTGGTGGAATTTAGGCAGTCTAGCTTTTATTTTTGCCATGTAGGACTAACATTTACATATTTGAAAAATGTGTAAATGGGGGAGCACACTACTGACTGGATAATCACTCTCTTCAGTACAGTATCAGAACTACCAAACACAGGCTCTTGCAAATGGTTGTCAGAAGTTGGCAACATTTTTAAGTGGTTGATTCTATGAAGTACATTTCATGTCGAGAGGCAAGGAATGGAACATTGCAAAAGGCCTGCACGATACTTGACCAACTTTACCTGGAAAGGTTAATTGGACCTCCAACACCACCCTTGATTGGTGTCTGTAATTAGTTGAGTGTGCTGAAAAGCCCCCCCAAAACCCCATGTGAAGGAGCATATAAATTTTAAAATATTTAAAGTCCATATCCACTGGGTATGGGGAGTAGTTAGGATTTAGGTGCCTTGCTCAGGGGTCTTGCCAGGGAATCCAACTGGCGACCTGCAGGTCACAGCTGTCCATGCAAAGTCTGAGCTTCACAAAACATTTGTGGTAGGGATGCACCACTTTTTTTTTTTTTTACAGAAACCAAACAAGATTAAACATTTGCCCAAAAGCTGAATAATGAACTCAGTGTTTAATTTATATAAATCATTATAAAATTAGTAACTAAACTATTACCTAAAATTTGTCTATTATTTAGTTTAATCACATGATTTTATTTGTTATAAACGAATGCTAGAAAAAGCTCAATGACATAATTACAATGCCTTGCAAAAGTATTCATACCCCTTGAACATTTTCACATTGTCACCTTAAAACCACAAACTTAAATGTATTTTATTGAGGTTTTAAGTGATGGACCAACACAGTGTACCACAATTGTGAAGGGGAATGAAAAAGATACATGGTTTTCAGAATTGTAATCAAATGAAAATAATTAAATTGTGATGTGCAGAAGTTTTCAGCCCCCCTATATCAATATTTTGTAGAGCCACCTTTTGCTGCAATTACAGCTGCAAGTCTTTTTGGATATGTCTCTACCAGCTTTGCACATCCAGAGACTGAGATTTTTTCCCATTCTTCTTTGCAAAATAGCTCAAGCTCAGCCAGATTGGATGGAGAGCATCTGAACAGCAATTTTCATGTCTTGCCACAGATGCTCAATATGATTTAGGTCAGGACTTTGGGCCATTCTAACACACGAATATTCTTTGATCTAAACCATTCCACTGTAGCTCTGGCTGTATGTTTAGGGTCATTGTCTTGCTGGAAGTTGAATCTCCTTCCTAGTCTCAAGTCTTTTGCAGCCTCCGTCAGGTTTTCTTTTAGGATTGCCCTGAATTTAGCTCCACCAATCTTCCCATCAACTCTGAAAAGCTTCCCTGTCCCTGCTGAAGAAAAGCATCCTCACAGCATGATGCTGCCCCCACCATGTTTCACAGTGGGGATGGTGTGTTCAGGGTGATGAGCAGTGTTACTTTGCGGCCACACAGCATTTAGGCCAAAAAGTTCAACTTTGGTCTCATCTTACCAGAGCACCTTCTTCCACATGTTCTGTGTTCCCTACATGGCTTCTGGCAAACTGCCAACAACACTTATGTCTTTCAACAATGGTTTTCTTCTTGCCACTCCATAAAGGCCAGGTTTGTGGACTGCACGACTTATAGTTATCCTGTGGACAGACCGTGTCTCCCAACTGAGCTGTGGATTTCTGCAGCTCCTCCAAAGTGACCATGGGCCTCTTGGGTGTTTCTCTGACCAATGTTCTCCTTGCTCGATTTGTTAGTTTAGGTGGACGGCCATGTCTTTTTAGGTTTGCAGTTGTAGAATACTTTTTCAGTTTCTGGATGATGGCTTGAACAGTGCTCCTTGGGATGCTCAAAGCTTGGGATATGTTTTTATAACCTAACCCTTCTTTAAACTTCTCCACAACTTTTAATCTCTGACCTGTCTATTGAGTTCCTTGGTCTTCATGATGCTGTTTAACTATTGTTCTCTAACAAACCACTGAGGCCTTCACAGAACAGCTGTATTTATACTGAAACTAAATTACACACAGCTGGACTCTATCAACTAATTAAATGACTTCTGAAGGTAATTGATTGCACTGGATTTTGTTTTGGTGTATCAGAGTACAGGGGGCTGAAGACCTTTGCATGTCACACTTTAAAGATTTTTTTTTATTATTAAAATTTTTAAAACCATTTTCATTCCACTTAACAATTGTGTTTCTTTGTGTTGGTCTATCACTTAAAATCTCAATAAAATACATTTGTTTGTGGCTGTAAGGTGACAATGTGAAGTTCAAAGGGTATGAATACTTTTGCAAGCCACTGTATATATGAAAATGTATGTGTGTTACATTGCTGATATTTATAAAATGAATGGATGTTGTGTTTGACAGTAATTGGCTACAGATGACTGAAACATTTAAAATTTGTTCCAGTAATTGTGCAAAGTCCCTAACACTGCAGCTTTCACCAAATTTTAACTTGGCTGATGAATCTGTATTATAACTGGTGAGGAAAAGCAGAATGCTGAATGTCAAACTAATGTCTAATATTAAACTAACTTTACCGCACTAAAGTTTTACTCTGGTTCACATCTACAGCTGGGTACTAGAAAAAGGTAACAGCTTCATAAAAACATTATTGTTCAGTGTAATTTATTTAGTCTTCACTTATTTAGTCTTTCACTAAACACTGAAACTGTAGTTTTTGCCATTTTTGGGGTAATAAATTTGGTTGCCAAATATTTGGTGCAGCAGTAGTTTGTGGAAGTGTATCATGGCACAAATATTTCTCAGAACATTTTTTGATGTCATTCCATCATGAATGGCAGTTGTCATCTAAAGTTTCTTTGCATATCTGTAGTGGATGTGAACACGACTTAATTCACATTTTCTTTACTAAATTGTCTTAAGTATGCATAACGTTTGCAAAATGTTTGGATGGAAACCTGACTACTAACTTTAGATCAGATATATCATCCACTGTTGTGAGTGTAGGTGATGCTATTTCATGACCTACAGAGACTATACAGAGAGATTTGAGATGGTGCCTCACAGAGTAAACTCTGTGTGAAAGCTGCTAGGAGTGTTTGTACACACAGCTCGGATGTACTTGAACTGAGTTTGAACTTTTTCTGAACAGTTCTTGGATACACAGCCAGTGATTTAGAAATCATGGACAGAGCATTGTCTCTAAAATGTGAGGCAACCGTGGTTGGACTAGTTTGAACTTCTGAAGGGCGAGTTTTAGACAGAGTTTGGGCTGAGTGTTTTTGCTAAACTTGTCAATCATATGTGTAGCAGGTCTTTCTAGCTGTTAGCCAGCCAGCTAGCTAATGAGTTGGATGCACTGAGCATGGAAGTATTTGTACTCATTTACTGTATTTTATTTTCTGGAAGATTTATTTTCTCGTCTTCACCAAGTCCAGGGCTAGTAAAATTGTCATTTTCAATTTCTAACAAATTTGTTTGGTGTAGAAGGCTTCATAAGTGTATTTTTAAAATTTTAATATATGAGAATTCACATGAAATCATGGCTGTCAATGTGTAAGGCCATCTTTGTGCCTAAATTGTCACCCCCTCCATGTTGTAAGACAATATATTGTTGTTGTTGTTGTGAAGGTGAGTGGGGACAGAGATGCTAACAGAGCCTAGAGCAGATAGAGAGAGAGAGAAGTAAAAAGGCTTTCTCCAAGATTGAAACAGAACTTTATTTAAAAGTTTTAAAGTGTGATAAAAATAATATTGCTTTAGTCCATGTCCCTATCTGTTTACATCCATATATACAACCCCAATACCAAAAATGTTGGGACTCTATGTAAATACACATGTATGTAAAAACAGAATGCAATGATTGGCAAATATCATAGACCCATATTTTATTCACAATACACAGAACACATCAGATGTTGAAAGGCTTACTATTTCATGAAAAAAATTAACTCTTTTAGTATTTGATGACAACAACACATCTCAAAGTTGGATCAGGGGCAACAAAAGGCTCGAAGTGGTAATAAAAAAATAAGCTGATTGGATATAAAAAGAGCATCTTGGAAGCAAAGTCTTTAGTAACGCTTTTCCACCAAAAGAACTCTGGTTCTTGAACTAGTTCCATTTGTGCTTATAAGAACTTTGGTGCTTTTCAGTGAACCAGCCTGCGTTTACACCAGTTTTAGTGAAACCAAAAATACGTCACAGCATACGTCAACAGAGGGCATTGCACAGTGGCAGTAAACAGAAAGGACACAATGGTGGACTGTATGGACTACCAGCGAGCATTTGTGCTGTTGCAGATGTTTGTCTTCAAAATGCAAACATGGGTCAGATAATGTGTATATGAAAGCACATACAGGACATATAACTTTACCTGCATTGTTAAACAAACTGAAGACTGAGGTCTGCTTTATATTTACAGCATGTCAGATGCTCTTTTCCAGATAAACGTACAACAGTGCTTTGATTCCATTAAGAAAATTATCTTCTATTACAGACAGGTTAGAGTTCAGACACGGTTGGAACATAACCATTACTACTACCTAGTAAGAAAGATACATAACTATCCACAATATAAGAGCAAACAATGCATTACAATAAGGATTTTAAACTAGTGCTCGTTTAAGAGCTCCACAAAGAGATGGGTCTTCAATCTGCGTTTGAAGACTACCAAAGCACTTATACCTCTTTCAGACCTTGTCAATTGAAAGGTCTTCTCATTGGGACAATTTTGGGATAAGATGATATAAAGATTCTTGTGGCAGGGCAGAAAGTCAGTGATTGATTGATTGATATTAAATCTAATCAAATTTTATTTATAAAGCGCTTTTTACAACTGATGTCACAAAGCAGCTTTACAGGGTTAGCAATAACAGACATAAAATCATTAATCCCTA
>BRDA01005089.1:20386-36436 GCA_036984385.1 Crenuchus spilurus
TTAAATAATGAGAATTCAACTTTATTTGTAGCTGGATTGGTAATATTAATTGAAAGAATTTCAAAGGATTTAAATGTCTCGCAGAATTTTTGGTTTATGTTTAAAGTGTTTTGGTAGATTATACCTACACCGCCTCCAGTTCCTGACAATCTGGGACTGTGAACGTAATTATGACCTTCAGGGCTGGCTTCATTTAGGACTAAATAGTCATCAGGTCTAATCCAAGTTTCTGTAAGACATAAAATATTAAATTTCTGATCACTTATAATTTCATTCAAAATACAGTGGTAACCCTACTTAGGAGCATCCCTACTAATGAGTATTCCAGGTAACGAGTCGAGATCTCGGAATATTTTTGTTCCAGGTAATGAGAAGCATAAATTTCTTCAATTATGCCAAACCACTAGGGGCGCTGCGGTCGTAGCATCTCCTAGATGCTACCGTAGAAGAAGAGGTCAGTCAATACCTTTGACCGCTGTCCAGTAAAAGTGCCTGTTGAAAGTGACGCTAAGGTAGCAAAAGTTAGTGAACAAGAAAGTTAGATAAATTTTACTTTGACTTTTCAAATAAGTAACCATGCCATACACGTATGCCCCTCCTCCTCTCCTCCTTAGCACCGTCGGTCTCCCTGTCATTAGCGGCCAGCCTACACGAGCGTTGTCACGTTTATTTTTTTAAAACCCATATAAACATATTATTTAGCATATTAAAATATACTGTGTATTGGCCGGCTGACACTGATTAATCATGTATTCTTATGAGGGAAAATGCATCCAGCTAACGAGCATTCCAGCTAACAAGCTCAACTCCTGCACGGATTAAACTTGTAAGTAGGGTTACCACTGTAAGTGCTTTTGAACTTGTATTGAGTAACCCAAACTTTACATCTGATGTACTATATTATTTGGATATGATAATGGAATATTAAGTAAATTACTAAGCTGTTGAGGACTTTCTACGATTGACTTTAATTTGGGGCGCAGACACAGTGTCAACATGGTTGAACCTAGGTGACGCCCAAGGCAACTTGCAGATGGTTGGTTAAGCCAGTTTATCTGCGGCCAGGTCTTGGCTCTGGTAAGTCACTTATTTACACTACTCTGCCGGCTAACTAAAAGACTATGGGCTATGTTACGTGAAAGCAGAGCGACACCCTCCCATGTGGGGTGGACACCATCTCTGCCTAAAAGACCAGGTTTACCCGCAAAAGTTTGCCAATTGTCTATGAAGCCCACTTGGTTTTCTGAACACCACTTGGACATCCAGCAGTTCAGCGCTATGAGTCTGCTGTACTTCTCATTGCCTTGCAGCATTGGAATGGGGCCAGAGCATATAACAGTATCAGACATGGTCTGGGCCAGCTTTACCACCTCTATAATGCTATGCTTAGTTACTTCCGACTGCCGCAGACTAATGTTGTTGGCACCTACGTGTATGACTATCCTGGAATGTGTCTTATTCGTAATACTAAGGATGCCACTAATGTCTGAAGCCCTGGCACCCCCTATAGATCTAACTAGTACTGCTGGCGCCTATAAGGAGCTATCTATTTTCCCGTGTCTGACAATGGAGTCTCCTATAACCAGAGTACTTTTAACAGGCTTCACAGCGGGTGTTTCACTGAGCGGGGTAAACCTGTTTGACACGTGAATGGGTGGAGAGTGGTGTTCAGGGGGGCTAGCTTTAGCCTAAGCTTTCCAACTATGCCGCAGAGACATCACCCATTCACCCCGCTGTGAGGTTTCTAATGCCGGAGTTGAGGGGGTGCTAACTCTCCCCCTAAGGCAGCCAGGGGTACTAATCTTTGCTCTCTATCCCTTAATAAACCCCAGATGCACGCCTCCAACTGATCCACCTGTTCCACCAGAGAGCTAACTAGCTGACAAACACAGTCACTATCATTACCATTAGCACTAATGGTGGATATAGGGTTTAAACTATACATGCCACACTCTGAACACACAAAAAGCTCAGCTCCAGCCAAAATTAAATGTGTACTTACTGCTTGTGCTGAAAACTTACACCAAACGAGCTGTGCTGAGGTAGCAAACAGCTACTCCACCTTCAGTAGCTAGCGACACTCTCCATGGGGATGAGGAAGAGGACGCACTATTTGGAATACTGGTACAGGATTTTGCTAAATTGGCACAAAGCAATATTGTTAACTGAGAAATTCATGTGTTGGGTTTGGTTGTTCAGGCCTATGAGGCACCCAACTTTGATTCGACCTGTGGGGGAGAACAGACATTGACTGTGATTAAAACCTGGCTGGATAATATCCTGATGAGATGGGTAGAAGAAGGGCAAACAACCTGTCTCCTCCTGACCCGCTACCCGCTCCAGCTACCCCAACCCATCACCAACCGCTTCTGATGGCTTACTTACTTTGAGCGCAGTATAGGGGTTGAGGGGGGTTTTATTTTTTTTTATCACCTCCCCTCTCTCCCCATTGTGTTCCACTGTTTCTCTTCTGACTGATGATAATTTTGCTGTACTTGTACCTGTGCACTGACAAATTGATTCTGATGTCGAGTCAAACCGGAAGTCCCAGAAATTATTTTAATCAAAAAGTGAAGACAAAGTAATCAGAACAAGCAAATTGAACTTAAAGATCTGCTGAAGAAGCATACTCATCTAAAAATGAAGCATGTTTTAAAATTATTTCTAAGATCTATAAATCCTTTATGAATATAGCTATGCACTTAACAGCATATGTCAAACAAAAATGGGAAAAGGAGGGAGCAATAATTACAGATGAAGAATGTTCAAACATATAGAAATTTCAATGAAGGAGCACCAACTCATTAAAATAGAGGAACTGTTGCCACAATTAGATTTTTTACTACACCAAAGCAGTTGGCCCACATAGACTCTAGTACTCCTGTGTGTTGGAGGAAATGTGGAGGCCAAGAAGCAAACCGCTATCATATATTCTGAGGGGTGCCCAAATCAAAAAAAAAATTTGGGAAGATATATTGGAGGCTGTACAATCATATACACTTCTCAAAAAAATAAAGGGAACACTAAAATAACACATCCTAGATCTCGGTGAATAAAATATTCCATTTGAAAATCTTTTTTACATAGTGGAATGCGTTAAGAACAAAATAATAAAAATGATCAATGTAAATCAAAATTATTACCCCTTGGAGGTCTGGATTTGGAAACATACTCAACATCTCATACCACCCTCATGGAGTCTGTTTCTGACAGTTTGAGCAGAAACATGGTTATTAGTGGCCTGCTGGAGGTCATTTTGCAGAGCTCTGGCTCTGCTCCTCCTGTGCAGTAATGGAATTACTGAAATAAACTTTTTAGTGATATTCTAATTTTATGACCAGCACCTGTACACACATTATCATTGATGGGTCAGATTGTAGAAATACTTTTTTTTTTTTTTCTCCCCTCCAGATATCTGCCATCAAATATTGGACCTGTATTCTCAGGGCAAGCAGCCCATTCCACAGCAGCCTCAAATGCAGGAAAAAGACAAGCCAACACCCCTTACTGTGGGCCAGCCAAGCCAGTCTGGAGGACAGATCCCTGCTGCTCCACCTCCACCCAAGAAAAACTCTCCCCAGGCCAGTCCACCACGCCAGCTTAAACGCCAACATGTGAGTGGGATTAAATTTAATTAATTTGAAAGAGACATGTTGGAGACCTGTTTTTACTTTAATTTACAACATGGTAATTATTCAAATAGCAAGAATGTAAAAACAGCAATTCGGCTGCTATTAGAAGAGCAGTTCTGAGTTACGGGACTAATCTTAGATCAGATTCTCTGTATTTGTCATAGTGAATGTCAAGAACCTATTCTTCAGGCTTGCAGGTATTTTGTTAATTTTTGCATGGTTTTGTTCATTTTTGTAGTTCACAGGAGGTGATACTGGCTCCCTACCATAGTCATAAAAATGGATTGCTATTTTGGGGTTTTATGTATTTCAATCATTTTGTTTCTTAGGTGTCTCCAAAAGAAGAGTCAAAAGTAGCCACAGGTAATAATTCCTGTTATTATTATATTGGAGCAGGCTTATGCTCAAACATTCCTGTTAAATTTTTGAAGTACAATATTTAATTAATGACTTATTTATTTATTTCCGCAGAGCAAGTTGGTTCTAAAATACCACGGTTAGAGAGTCCAATGCCCCCCTTACCAGTTGCCCAACCTCCTGGTATGAATTTGTCATTACACATGATAATATGTAATGATATATAAGTATAGTAATATAATGAATTCAAAATAAGGGTTGCTTTCATTTAAAGATGAACAGTCACACTTGGCTTTTTTTTTATGTCTGTCTTGATCACCACGGCAACATGGTGTACACAGTTCACACCCACACAATCCTACCTTAGAAGCAAATCAGTCCATATATTACTAAAACTCCTTCTCATTCAAGTGCACACACACACAACAATGTGGAATACAGTTGGCAGTCTGTTTAAAATCTAGGAATGCAGTAAATATTTGCATAGTTGGTAGTTATAAAGTAACTTGGCTGGGGCAGTGTTATCAAGAAGGTAAATTTTCTAGCTGATTAAACATAATGTAAGATGATGTATCAAATTTTTTCCTTAGATGTTTCTGTTGATAACATTCAGTGAAAAACTGTGGATGTCTTAACCTAAATACTAGAGGTGTGTATCTGTCCAATAAATGACGATCCGATATGTATCTCGATTCATGCGGTACGATACGATTCAGAAACTATTTTAAATTGGATGGATTCGATTGAGGACTTCGATACGATTTGGTTCAATATAATCGGGTAGGAAATAATACGAGTTACTTGTTTAAAATAGATAACTTACAATATGATTCAACATAAGTTATTACTAAAAATGTGTGTTTGCTTGCTTTCAGATAGATTAATGAAATACTAGAGAACTAGTATAGTTGTATTTGGCATGTGAATTCAGAAACAGTAAAATACTGTCGTGTTGGGATGTGAGAGCGGGCAGCAGAAGCATATCAGTAAAACGAAACCGATCGACAGCTCTTGAATCGGGCCATCGGCCGGTTCACTTTATAAATGGACCGATTCAGGGGTCCATGAACCGATGCACTCACATCGTTTAAATAAAAATCGGTCTTCCGATTTAAATCGGTTATTTTTTTACACCCCTACTAAATACTTCTTTAAACTCTGCAAAAATTGGCGAGTGAACAGCTCCCAGGTGTTCTTTTCAAAGTCTGGTTTCTTGAAGCGTAGCATTGTTGCTATTATGCATCAGTGTAAATTTAGTTCTGTTCTCTCTGTTTCTTCGGCGGACTACCGCTGTAGGAACTACGAAGCCCATGATAACCTCAAAAAAGACAAAACTATTTAGCTAACTGCATCTTATGGGAACTCCCCATTCCATGCGGTCAGATACGTTCTCCCGATGACAGCTTCACCAATGCAAACGCTGTGTTTTTAAGGTAGAACGGAGAGTTCCAATCAGACGCTTCAGCTAACGCATGGACTGTTTTTCAGCTTACAGCAAACTAGTGAATAAGCCGTTTTGTGTAACATTAAGTAGTGTTTTTCTAACTTATCTTGTGAGTTAACAGTGTCATAAAGCTATTTTTGGGCCACACAGTTAGCATGGGTAGCTAATTGTTGGCTAGCTAACTACATTGTTTTCTTAAGCTAAAACAGCCAGTTACAGGGTTGCCAGGTCTCAATAAACTCTCCAGGAAAATGCCTGTCAGAAGGCCGCCCCTTCACAAGTTGAAACTCACCCAAAATGTAAAATACAGGTGTAGAACTCAAAATCTTCCTTCATTTCCTTTACTGTTTTATAGTTTAAGATTTCATATTATTTATTTTATTGTTGAAGTTGTGGTTATTAGTAGTATAGTATTTTAAATTAATACACGTTTATTATTAAAATCAGTATAAATTATAGTTCCACTTAAAATCCACCACTGTTGTCTTCCGTGGGCGTTCATGTCTTTTTGCGTTGATGAATTCACTGGTGCTTTCTTTCTTTCTCAGGATGTACCAAAATACAGATTTTGCCACTCCTCATATTGTAGCAGTTTCTCAGATGGATTTTTTTCTGTTTTTGCAGCTTATGGATGGCTTGTTTCACCTCTCTATGTAGAATTAGAAAGTTTTTGGCAATTTGTCATGTTGGTCTTAAATTTCACTGAAACCTGCAAGAACCCTGTATTAGTATAATTTCATGACTTAAAATTGCACCATGTAAGTTTGATGTGTTTTAATTGCACACACTTTAATGGATTTTGGGTTAGACTATTTATCACTTGTACTTGTGGCCAGTTCTCACCCTCCAACCCACAAGAAAACATACAGTGGTGCTTGAAAGTTTGTGAACCCCTTAGGGTTGGGCGGTATTAGTGTTTTTCATACCGTGGTAAGAGCTTGGGAAAATACCGCGGTATTATCGGCTGCAGCTGCTGAGTACTCCCTTCACCCCCCAGTCCTTAGCCTGGCTAAGCTAAAGAGCCTTTCTCAAGCAGATTGTTTCACAGTCATTGTGTGGCAACACGGTTCTGAACGTTACCAGTCTTTGTAGTGTCTCAAACAGAGTCTTCTCAGTAGTGTGGCAAAACAAGAGTGTCTCTGGTAGTGGCGTGGAGGGGAGAGAGCTAAAAAAAAACGCGTGTGCATGCTCTGTGTGCGTGTCTGTCCTTTCCATGTGGTCTGTTTTGCTCTTCGCCTCCTCCAAGGTGCCAGGTCCAACAAAAATATCCAGCCCAAAGTCAGTCTAAAACCCGCCCTTCAGAAGCTTAAACTAGCCCAAAATATGTCTCTCACGTTTGAAGCAAATGGCAAAACAACTGAGTGTACCACTTAATATTTTGTTTATAAAGGATTTATCAGTTCATCAAACCTTTTTCTTTTTCCCAGTCCTTGCAACACCGCCTCCTGTATTTCCCCATTTACCTGGCATATTAGCTAGTGACTGTTTTACTCTTCACCTTCTCTCTCTCTCCTTGTATTGTACGTTCTCTTCGTTGTTATTGTTGTGTTCAAACTTTCTTGGTGTCGACTCATTCGCGTTTGCACGCCGTGTTGAAGTAATATCCTAGGCAACACCCACTTTTTTGTTTTTTGGCGGCCGCGGTAATTTTTAAAAGTAGCCCAAAAAACGCAACCTGGACTGGATTTTCAAACAAGCCCAATTTAGCATGAAAATAGCGAACCTGGCAACTGTCCTCCTCCACTCTCTCTGCTGCAGGGCCAAACCAAAGCCACGCCCCATCCCAGATTAGTCCACAGTGCACACAGCCATTGGCTGCACGTAAAGAGGGGAATAGCCAATCTGCAGCTCGAAGGGAGATAACCACGAGGGGAAAAGGGAAGCAGCCTCGCTACCCTGACGCACGTAAGAATAACTTGACCAGAGACCGAAATAAACAATTACTTGTTTAGTTTTGAAATAAAAGTATCGTGTGTGTGTGTGTGTGTTTCTGTGAAACTGGCGCCGTGTTTTGCTGACGTGTGAAGCACGTTTAAGTCCCAGTTTCAATATACATCTTTTTGAAATTTGCTGCATTACCTCATGTGACTAATACCGTCATAATTTTTAGATACCGTTACCAGATTTAAATGCCGCGGTATAACAATACATTTATACCGCCCAAGCCTAGAACCCCTTAGAATTTTCAGTTTCTGTGTAAATATGACCAAAAACATAATCAGATTTTCACACAAGTCCTTAAAGTAGATTAAGAGAACCCAGTTAAACAAATCAGACAAACGTATTATATTTGGTCATTTGATATTTTATCAATCAAAATTTATTTATATAAAGCTTTTTACAACGGCCGTTGTCACAAAACAGCTTTACATAATTAGCATCAAACAATTTTAATCAAGACCCGATGCGAGCAAGCCAAAGGCGACAGTGGCACAGAAAACCTCCCTCAAGGCTAGAGGAAGAAACTTTGGGAAGAACCAAGACTCGCAAAAGGGGATCCATCCTCCTCTGATCAAACTACTGATAGAAATTTACATAATCACTTAAGTCTGACATTGTGCTATAGTGTCAAGCAAAAATTATATTAATAAAAGTGTTGTTTGCATTTATCTGGTGTCAAATTAAAAATGCATCAGTCTGATTATTTCTAGCAGGAGTCCATTTGTACTTCAGCATAATTGATGTAGGTGATCAATGATGAGGGTCTGAGGTTGGCAGAAAGACATTTAGGTGAGCACTGATTGCCAGCAGTAGATGTAGGTGAGCAGCTGGTCTGGTGTGGACCGTAGGAGAATCCACTTCATGAGCAGAAGGAAATGGCAGCAGTAGATGTAGCTGAGTGAAACAGTGAAAGGTGAAATTAGTCAGGTGTTTTCAGTCAATAAGATGACAATTGGGTGTGTGTGAGCTCCATGATTTATTTAAAGAACTGGGATCTATCAAAGTCTGCTTTTCAAAACAAGATTTCTGAGGACCTCAGAAAAAGTTGTTACTCATCAGGCTGGAAAACCTTACAAAACCATCTCTAAAGAGTTTGTACATTTTAGGGCATCCTCATACCTCGGCATTGCGTCTCATGCAATGGAAAGAACAACCTCAGTCCTTGTACTAAACGACTTCGTCTCAGGCAAACCATCATGTCTCAGCTCTCATACCAAACTCCTTTCTATTAAACGGCCTCATACCAAATTCCCTCCTACTAAATGGCCTTGGACCAAACTTCCTCCTACTAAACTATGGAGTAAGATCACTGTCAAAAATGCACACGCCCACAAACTACATCGTACATGTAAAACATAAAGTTGTATTGTAGTATGTGTTGTGCAGTGTTAATTTCGTTATCGATAATTATGACAAAGTATTCGTTGACCATTTTTTCACGACAAAAACGAGACGAGAACTAAATAAAAACTATTTTAAAACGAAAACTATGAATAAAAGTATTAGACTTTTCGTCGCCGAATAAAAACGAAACGAAAATGTCACAGAAGGACAAAAAGAATCCAGTAATCCGCTTTTTAAAATAAACCTGCTGCACCTCTGACTTTCTTAAAGCATGTTAAGTAAGTTCCCCGTCACACTGGTGAAGTTTAACAACACAATGTGCTGACGTCACTGCCACAGCTTGGATGGAAAAGAAGAAGCGATTTATGGAATAATTTCACTTTCGCTGCCACACACAACAAAAAACGGAGTGCAAAGTTTGTGGAATTAAAATAACTGGGAAAAACACTACGAACCTCAAGAGGTCCTCAGTTCTCACCACTGCGAGCTTTACAAAAAGGTAAGCTAATGTAGCTAGCTAGCTAGATGTTAACTAGTTCACTAATGGTGATGAATATGTATATCTAATGTTTCATTTTTGAATTTTTCAATGTATAAAGGGTAAATGTGCAATCCGTTATTATTTTAGGTGTTTAGATTAAATAGATCACAAACACGTCTAACTGGAGCAATAAGACGCACACAGCCTCCGTTTCATTTTAAATACAGTCATATAACGAAACGAAGAGGAAAGGCCATGGTAGTCCACATTAAGTGCAAGTTAATGTTAGCCAACAGGAACGAGTAAAATAAACGAGTAAAGGCCAGCACACCGGAGAAACTCAACTCTTTCTCTCTTAATCTAACCTTTATCATTAGTGACAGAAAGCTCAGAGGGCAGACTTCTCTCATGTGTGTTGTTTATTGTACTGAATATTTATGCAGATATAAATAATTTCAAGTTTAAGAGGTTGTGAAGGGATTGCTGTTAATATGTGTGTTTAGTCACGTTGATACCAAATTATATTTATATACAGTGGTAACCCTACTTACGAGCATCCCTACTAACGAGTATTCCAGGTAACGAATCGAGATCTCAGAATATTTTTGTTCCAGGTAATGACTAAAATTCCAGCTAACGAGTAATTTTCTTCAATTATGCCAAACCGCTAGGGGCGCTGTGGTCGTAGCATCTCCTAGATGCTAGCGTAGAAGAAAAGGTCAGTCAATACCTTTGACTGCTGTCCAGTTAAAGTGCCTGTTGCAAGCAACGCTAAGGTAGCAAAACGTAGTGAACAAGAAAGTTAGATACATTTTACTTTTAATATGATAAGTGTAACCATGCAGCCGCCAGCCTACACGGGCACCGTCTGTCTCCCTCTCATTAGCGGCCAGCCTACACGAGCACCGTCGGTCTCCTTCTCATTAGCGGCTAGCCTACACGGGTGTCATCGTTGTCTCGTTTAAAAAAAAAAAAAAACATATAAACACATTATTTAGCATATTAAAGTATACTGTATATTGGCCGGCTGACACGGATTAATCAGTTTTACATGTATTCTTATGGGGAAAATGCATCCAGCTAACGAGCTCAGCTCCTGCACGGATTAAACTCGTAAGTAGGGTTACCACTGTACTACATTTTGTCATGTAAAAGTTAAATAAACTTTTAAGTGTTTTAGAAAAATGGGCCAACTTTCTTCCACAATATCTGATGTCATTGTGTTATTAAATGTAACAAAAATTAAAGACTATTGTTTTATTAAAATAACAGTAAGCTGTCTAAAATAGCTCAAATTTAAAATAGTATAACTAAAAAATACAACTTATATTAGATTCAATATTTTAAACATTTAATTGACTAAAACTAGGCAAATGTTCTCAGTTTTCGTCAACAAAAACTACACTAAAACTAACAATAACTACATGACTAAAATTGGACTAAAACTAATATACGTTTTAGTCAGAAGACTAGGAATAAAACTAAATCAAAATCACCTGCCAAAATTAACACTGGTGTTGTGAGAATGCGACTTGAAAATATATGCTTATAAAGGTTTATGCATACGACTTGAATTACTATGGGTTTGTATTCTTACTTATGAATATGGATCGAAAAGTGAGTAAATACTGTCAAAAATACGTCACCAGACTTTCAAACAAATTGAGTGGATGATCAATCAGTTCCACATTGTGGCAGCGGTTTGCATACAGCACTGAGTATAGAAGCCTAAGAAGCGAAACTCAATAAAACACATCATATCTAAATATGACAATAACTTAAAATGCACAACAGAAAATTAGAAAAGTATAGACTGTTATGTCCCTTGAGCAATTGACTTAGCTGCGTCATGACCATTTACGGTTGGCAAAGAAAACATTATAAAATTACTGCAAACCGTTAATTTACCCATATTTATGCGTTTCACTTCTTACCTGATTAACTGAAGTGAAATTAACAGATATTAGGCAGACAGTAGTAATATTTATTAAGTGTAGATTTTGAAAAATAAATATATTTATAAAAATAAATAATAAAAAGGCATTTCTAATGACAATTTATCTCTTGCAAAAACTATCACAGAGATATTAGCTTGTTTATTCAACATCTTCATTGAGAGTGCACACAGTAAACTATAAACAGTACTAAAATGGCAGTGGTGTCATAAGATCTCAGTAATTATTCAGACACCACCATATATTGTGGATGTGTGAAGGTTTTTTTTTCCCCAAAAAAAAAAAGACTTTGAAATTGAATGAAAGTGTTAATGTTACAAGAAAGGAGTAGATTGGAAGTGCAAGAGGATGATTGTGGCATAAGTATGTGTGAGGAAAAAGGACAACAATTTACTGATGAGTTCACTTCCATAATGTTATGTTTCTGATTAGACTGAGAGATGATTTCTTATCCTGTTAAATTATTAAAATTATTTCACCAAGCACACAAGTAATTTCTTGCACTCTTCCTTACTATACACTAGTTTCCCTGCACTCACTGACGACCTCCATGCGGCGCTTCAGCAGCTTTCTGTCTATAATGGCACTCTGCTCCACAGCATCATTTTCAGACTGTTACCCACATTACAACAGAATTTCACCTCTTATTAAAACTAAAGACTTTATTACTTAACAATATACATCACCATGGTAATATTAAACCATAAAGACCTATTGTGTTTTAATCAAATAAATATTAGAAGTCTGTAGAGAGGTGTATTAAAGATGTCGCCATCCACCAGTTGTAAATGGCAGCAGTTCACATGTCAAATAGATTGTTCATCTGCTTGATGCGTTTTGCCTGGTGACATATTTGTGACAGTTAAGTCAAAAGCTTATACCAAACTCCCTTCTACTAAACTGAGAGCTTATCTGACATCGAAGTTGGAGGACGTCCTGAAATGTACACCGCAGTTTAGGCTCCATCAATCCACAGAGGGACAGTTATTGCTGCAAAGGAGGATCACACCAGATAGGTAAAGCAAAGGTTCACATACTTTTGCCACTCACAGATGTCATATTGGATAATTTTCTTAAATAAAGAAATGACCAAGTATAATATTTCTCATTTATTTAACTTGGTTCTCTTTATCTACTTTTAGGACTTTTGTGAAAATCTGATGGTTTTGGGGCATATTTATTCAGAAATGTAGAGCATTCTAAAGGGTTCTCAAACTTTGAAGCACCACTGTAGCTCCTTACCAGAGACAAATTTTACAATTTTCCAGAAGCTGACAGTGCCCCTATTAAGTTGAAATAGTGCCAAGGAACTGTTTGAGATGTAGAGAAAAGGCACTGTAGGTTCTGGTATAAAACAGTTGAATATCTCAAGAACTATGCATTAGTGCAGTGATTTTTGTTCATAATATTGGGTGGTTGGAACATGAATCTGAACTGTAGCAGTGTGACTAATTCATGTTAAATAGCTTTTTAATGTTATTTCTATTTGAAAATGTTTCAAGAATATTAGAAGTGGTAGTAGGTCTGTAAAAATGCTTCATTGAAAGTAGTGATTGTACTGCATTGACGTTATTGATATGTAATGAACTTTGTTTTAATTTGCTTTGTAGATTCCTATCATATTTTTGAAATATAAACACTTGGTGCATTGTTTACATTATCTTTATTCCTTACAGTGTGCCACATTTAAGTTTAAACTAAGTACAATTTACATATTAAGTTTAAATATTTTTTAACTCTTTCTATTCAGATCGCAAAGCTCCACACTCGGCCCCAGCCCCTCCCATGGAGGCAGAACTAGCACCCTCTGCTGACACGGATTTGTCCAAGGCACCTCCTCTACCTCATGGAGCTCCTCCCCCTCTCCCTCACCGGCCACCACCTCCACCCCCTTCCAGCTACATCATGGGCATGTCTACATCCAGCTCATACATGTCAGGGGAGGGTTACCAAAGCCTGCAGTCAATGATGAAAACAGACACACCATCTTATGCACCCATGCCACCCTCTTATGCGATGCCATTCCACCCACATGTTTATCCCCCTCCAAACCCTCCACCTCCCGGCCCTCCACCACCTGCAACTTACCCTCCTCCCAACCTTCCACCACCTACCCCAGCTTATCCCCCACCAGGTTACAATCACAGCTATCCTCCTCCAACCTCCCGCATGCCACCAGTACATGCGGTACCTCCCCCAGGAATGGGTTTGCCACCTGCTGGATATCCACCTCCACCTGTCCCCCCAGGCCAGCCGCAGGTGCCCATGCCCCCTGGCATGCCACCAGTTGGTGGGATGAACCGAGGAACCTGGATGAGATGAAAGGACAGTTGCAGTTAATGTGTGGAGAGTGGACCCTGAAGATGAGATTTGTTCAGAATACCATTCCACCAAACATCATTGGTCATCAGTCTCAGGAAGGTCATGATGTGATGATACTGTAAAGCCAGAGCACACAGAGCCAATTAATACAAAAAATTTGATGTTAATAGCTATTCTGCGATGTTTAACTGTGGATAAACCAAATAAACCAGTTTGAAAACATTCTATATTCTCCCATTAATCATGAAATTATGGCACACCAGCCACACAATTGTTTTTTGATTCAGTGTTCTCTGGCCTTTATGGGTTTGTTAATGGCCATTCCATGTTGACCCATCATACTAATGATGGTGTCTTACACTGTTAGAATAGAAACTGACAAGCCAAATTAACTTGTCAAATGAGGGTAAAATCTTTTGGAACAATGTGAATGTGGTGGGATTTTCTAGACACCATTTTGATAAGTAGCACACAAGCTGAATGTTTTTATTTGCTGAACACTGGGTCAGTCTGCTCTCGTCATTGTAGTCAAGAAATCTACCATCCACCTGTAGAGTTTGAGTTTTGCTTCTCTTCTGTTGTAAAAACATAGGACTAGAATCCTCATGTTTGGAAGTGGAAGTCATTTTACACATGTATGGCATTGATTTGATTTATGATTTGATGGCAAGATTGTACCATAATAGTAAAAGACAGTGTGTAAATAGTAAAAAAAAAAAAAATACTCCAATAAGTAGCTATGTTCAGAGTCCTTCCAGAAGTTTTATTCATTTACTTGATGGAATCTAGACAACATAACACTTGACTTTGAGACATTTTGGACAAGCCTCTCCTACTTTAACCTATTTTGTTTGTGCATGTGTTCCCCTGTCATGCAAACTTAGGGAAGCAACACAGTGTTCAGAGCAGTTTCATTTTCTATCTACAGCCGCAGTTTTTTATTTAAACATATAAATTGTATCTATTTTAGACAGCACTAATGCAGAATCTACCATGTACGTGACCTGACCTACTGGTCAAGGGTTACGCACAGTAAATTAAATTAACACCTGCATATTTTAAATTTGAGTTATCTTGTCATATAAACTTGAGATGACTGGCTCTCAGATTTAATCTCAAAAGTTACAGTGGCTTGCAGAAGTATTCATATCCCTTGGAATTTTTCACATTTTGTCACCTTACAACCATAAACTTAAATGTATTTTATTGAGATTTTATGTTTTGTTTTTTTATACCTAAATGCAATACACTATGTTTGGTGGCAAAATAATACTGCTCATCACCCTGAACACACCATCGCCACTGTGAAACATGGTGGCAGCAGCATCATGCTGATCAGAGTTGATGGGAAGATGGATGGAGCTAAATTTAGGGCAATCCTGGAAGAAAACCTGATGAAGGCTGCAAAAGACTTGAGAAAATTATGAAAAAAATCACAAAACATCCCAGAATCACTGATCATTCGTACAAAGGAAATTCGGCAAATGTCTGCCCCCCTTTGAAATATAAGCGTTTGGATTATTAAAACAAAAAAAGGAATCAACCAGTTTCATATCCACCAATCCGAGAGCAGTATTCTGAACCGACATGATGTCAGTGGTACTTTAAAGTCCGACAGTCCATAGCGCCATTCTCGTTCTCATCACGTTTATTTATGTTTTGGCTGTTATCCATCTAAACGCCATCTTTTTAAAGACTAACCTCACAAAAAGGTTTTTATAAAGACTTCCTATCTGTAGCCCTAGCCCTAGATAGTTATTTTTAGCTGCTAGTTGTGCAGTTAGCTGTTTAGCCTGCATTTTCACCGTGTTACAACACAACTACCACATGCATCTTAATACACACAAGCACATACAAAGGACTAAAAAATCTTGTTTTAAATAACGTGTCTATGTCCTGACTTTGATTAGCCCCGATACTAGTCTCACACGCGTTTTAAAGTTTAAATCTTAAACTTTATTGCAAACAACCGAGAGGATTTTTTTTTGTGCAAGAAATGTTTCAAACTCTGCATGATGTTAATGAAGGCAGTGGAGTCACACATGCGCAGCCTGAAATACAACGTGCACTTAAGTTAGTTTAATATTAGTCACTTGTTTGATATTCATAATTTTGCTTTTCCTCACCAGTTAACAAAACGCAGATTCACCAGCACAGTTACAGTTTATTGGTGAATTGGAAGAAGACAACAAACTACACCACAACATTTACTAAAGTTCACTTATGCCATCATATGATGCAGGAGCTTAGCCTTGTTTTTGTTATGGACCATCTCACAATTACCGGCTACATCCTGCAGTGTTTTTCAAGTACATTTCAAGTTCAAGTGGCTTTTATTGTCGTTACATCTGAGTACAGGTACACAGTGCAATGAAATTACGTTCCTCCGGAACCATAGTGCAACATGCAATGACAGTACAGTAGACAACAAAGTGCGAAGGTGCAACAGGACAACAAAGGACTAAACACTACAATAAATAATAAATACAATACAATAAATATAGCAGACAAACTTAACAGACAGGACAAGACAGTGCAGTACCGATGCGGTACAATGGAATGTCCGTGGCGCGG
>BRDA01005090.1:0-23330 GCA_036984385.1 Crenuchus spilurus
AATAAAAGTACTTAAGTAAAGTACAGATACATGGAAATGTTACTTAAGTACAGTAACGAATTACATTTACTTCGTTACTGTCCACCACTGATATTACCTAAACAGCGGCAAAACTCAAAGTCAGTATTATCAATGACAAATTTACACAAATCTTTCCAGAACTTATTTGAATGGGTACAGTACCAAAATAAGTGCAGCAAAGCTTCTGGGTGTGCTTCACAAAACATCTTAAACACACATTTTAAACTCAAAAAGAGATAACATCTCTCTGAAACAGCTTTGGAATACCTCTTTTGTTTTTAACTGTAGATGAGAGGCATATCTGATTTAATATTGACTGGTTTGTTCCCTCTGTTTGGTTTACTTAAAAAGAGAAATAATTCCAAAGGGAATATTATCCAGGACTGCAGCAAATTCTTTAGGAGTAACAGGTATATTATATTTAAACAAAAAATCTGTATAACTCTGTGATAGTCCAGTAGCATTAAATAATTGTTTCACAAATATAATATGATTTTCAAACCAATTTCTAAAGAACAGTAACTTGTTTTTAAATAAGATATATTTATTTTTCCAAATGGAGTATTTATATGGCGAAACATTGTTTGTATATTAAAGACCAAGCTACAATGGTGCTTGAAAGTTTGTGAACCCTTTATAATGTTCTATATTTATATATAAATATGACCTAAAACATATTATACTTGCTCATTTATTTATTGAGGAAAATTATCCAAAATGTAATGAAATTAAAATTAAGTACACTTGACTGGATTTAACTTGATCGTTCACGTTTATGCGATTTAGGACTTTTATTTTGCTTTTCGTCTCCTCGGCGCGTTTCCTCATTTAAGTCCGTCGAGCTGTTGGGACACATCCGTTATTTTTATTTTCGTTTATCTGCACATTTTTACACGTTTGAACTCACGTTTTCCTGATAATTTCATGTTTAACTGTAAGCGTGTTGATTATTTTGGGATTTTACCACTGAAAGAGGTGAGTTTTGACAACTTTGTACAAGATAACGTGTATATAACACAAAACAAGTCATTCTAATAATTGGAAACAGTTTATAAAGATATATGATGCCGTTCTTTAATATTACAGTGCTATATACAAATCTAACGTTTGAATTGTATTATACAGAAAACTAAGGTTTTCAAAATTGGGTTTTGTTTTGCAAAGACTTTTATCAGTTAAAAATCAAATAAGAGTCGGATGTAGTATTTAAACATTAAAGTTTCTCTGTCCTCATATGTGAACTAAACTGCAAAAACAGCCTGTTTAGATTTCAGTGGAGAGACACACAGTCCAAGCTGTCTGAAGTCCAGTGTGCAGGTTCTGCAGTCTGTGATGGTTTGAGCTGCTGCTGTTAGTCCAAAGTCACCATATGACTGTGACTGATTGACCAGCACATGAGTTATAAGCCATACAGCAGCATCTCTGCCACAGACACGAGGAGATTAGACAAAATGATTCAGAGGACCACTCTGTCCTGGGATGTCCCATAGACCTGGTGCATGTTGTGTGAGAAAGGAGGATGTTAACCAAGCTAACATCCATGATGGAGAATGACTTTGACCCCATGAATGAGTCTCTGACAGCACTGAGCAGCTCCTTCAGTGACCGGCTGCTTCAAACAAAGTGTGTGAAGGAGCATCTCAGGCCCTTCCTTTGTGCTGTGGTTAGACATTACAACCAACACTGCTCCCAGTAGACCCCTTATAATCTATAACTACATTTATAACTTATAACCTGACTTATAATTACACTGATGTAAATATCTGATAGAATATTTTTGGACAACACACATATATATGTATAATGTGCAATATTCATTACAGAACTGTAATATTTATACATCATTATGTGATCATGTAACATGACATTGTGATATGTTAATCCACCAATGTGCAATATTCCATGTATAACAGTCACGTATATTTAGTTGTAAATATTGTAATTTATAATTCACTGTCCCTTTGCTGCTGCAGCATTTTAAATTTCCCAACTGTGCCGCTAATAAAGGATTATCTTATCTCCTAACATTGAAAAAAAAATACTTGAAATATGTCACTTCATGTGTAATGAATGTAAATATATAAGACAGTTTACCTTTTTGCAAAAAAATGAACTTTTTTGTATATATGTACATATGTAATATAAGTGATAAATAAGAGATTTCTGTATTCTGTACAATTAAAATGAGCTCTGTTCTGATTGGCTGTTCTTCCTGTTTCAGTCCGAGCAGAGATTTGATGATGCCTAAGGATGACGGGTACACTTCTGGTCGTCAGCTGCTGTTTTTTGATCAGAGGTCCACCGCTCGTCTGCTGGAGGTTTACGTAAAACGGAGTTTGAGTCTGAATGATGCCGGCGGCCACAGAAAGCAGCGTCTGAAGTCCCGTAAGTGGGTGACACTGACAGAAGGAGGCGGTCAGGCCAGACGAGCCTCCAGCGACAGCTCCACTCACAGACTGTCTATAGAGAACATCCTGAAGACCACCGAGTCTCCAAACAGGCCCCAACGTTCTCTTCTGTCATCCAGACTTTCTAGTGCAGATGTAGAGCAGATAAGTCATAAAACTCCAGAAACGGCCAGGAAGTCATTTTTACGAGTTCTTTTACAATGGTTCTCAAGAAAACGAACTGAAACATCTGCTTCAGATTGTAGAGTCCAGGGAAAGAAACTGATCAGTGAAGAGGTCAAAGAAGAAAGAGATCTTTCCACATTTGTGAAGAAGAAGCCCTCTCTCAGAAAGCTCACGTTCAGGAAAGTGGAGACATCAGAGAGTCAGAAAAGACCCTGCAGCCTCACTGCGAAGGACGTCGTCAGACTTCCACACAGTCAGTTAAAAAACAGACCATAATTACCTGAATTATCTTCACATATCAACTGTGAATACTGATCAATATAAAAGTCATATACACTACCGCTCAAAAGTTTGGGTTCACACATTAAACTGAACTTCTGTGACAACCTGGACTTTTATTTCTGTGTGTTTTTGTTTTGATTTGATGATAAAATCCACAAATTCTGCTGCATCAGACACTCAAACGTTTAAGTTAGAAGAGTGAGGTAGGACAGAGTCATGTCCAGTGATGTCTCACACACAGTGTGTTAAACCTCTGCTGGAGATTAAACAGCTGTAGTAAAGCTTCTAAACTCACCATCAACAACTTGTGAACACAGTGACACTGTCCTACCTCACCGTTCTACCATAGAAGACTGAGCATCTGGAGCAGCAGCATCTGTGGACTTTATTATTGTCTAGAAAAATAAATAAATTCATAATAATAATAGTATTATTAATAATAATAGTAATAATAATAATAGTAGTAGTAGTAATAATAATAATAATAGTATTATTAATAATAATAGTAGTAATAATAATAATAGTAGTAGTAGTAATAATAATAATAATAATAGTATTATTAATAATAATAGTAGTAATAATAATAATAGTAGTAGTAGTAATAATAATAATAGGGCCCTTCTGAAATAAAAGTATAGATTGTCATGAAAAATCCTGGGTGATTCCAAACTTTTGAACAGTAGTGTAAATGAATATAAAATGAATCGGCTGTGCTACTTTAAAAATGACGCCACAGAAATATGAATTAAGTCTCATTATGAATTAATTTTAATTGTAAAAGTATTTTAAAGATCATTGATGACATTTGTAGAAATCTTCAGTGAAAAGAAACATCACTGTGGTCATCAGGATAATAATAATAATAAAATATTACTGCTGATTATTTTAAGAATAATGTTTAAAATAATCTAAATTGATGATAAATTCATTGGCACTGCTGATTTAAACCAATTTTATGGTGCAATAAATTCTGATAACCAATCATTTCACTTTATAAATATCTAAGGTTTAATATTTTTAGAATATTACTAAATATGAATGAGATAGAGCTGGTGTAACTAACGGCAGCTGAACTCAGTAGTGAGATGCTTTAAACAAAGAGTGCTAAAGGATAAACAACCAGAATAGAGTACGGTACATATGCTAAACAGTGTCAGAACCTGCTCGTCCCAGTTCAGGCAGAATTGGTTCAAGTGGGCTGTTGTTTCCCAGGTCCAGGTCCTAATGCTGGCTTGAAGCTGTCGTAGCTACTGAAGTGGGTTTGTTTACAGCCACAGACTGTATAATAAGAGCTGGACGTTGTCTGTGATGCCTCTCGAGTCTGGTTGCAGTGCAGTTTTAAACTCGTAGTGAGAGAAAGTTTACCAGCTCAGTATTTTTGGCCGTTGTGTTCAGTTCCACAAGCTGATGGTGAAGAAATATTAACACATTAACATTACAATGATGTATTATTTTCCACTTTCCTGGAGTTCTGTTTAAACTCTACACACAGTCTAACATTTTTGACAGCTGCCACTGTAAATGTAACAGGATTCCATTCAATTCTATTCACAATATTTAGAAAACATATTTAAGTTAATGCTAAATAATGTTCATTTATCATGTATAATCTGTTAAACTAGAAGAATCTTTACTCTTTAAATAAAAAAATATAAAAAGACTAAGACCAGAGGTTTAACACTAATCTGTTCACAATTTCTTAAATAACAGTGTGAGAACATTCCTTATGAAACATAAACAGGGTCAAATGATCTTGTCTGTGTAAAATAAGTATGATCTTTAAAATGTAAACGTAAAGAATCTCTGTTACAGATCAGACAAAGGCTAAAGACTGTCTTCTGTTTCAGCTGTTAATGTGGAGCCCACTAGTGTGTATTTCGAGAGCGTTTCTGAAGAGCTGGAGCGAATTGTGGAGGAAGTTAAACACAGTTCAGATGGAGATGCTGATGCAGAAGAACAAGGTTCTCCTCCAGGTGAGTGTTCCTTCACCTCAGAACGTCTGTATACCACTGTATAAATATATGGCGCACATACCCAGCATAGAACTGCAAATCTGGGCCATTGTTTCAGTGGAAATGTGAGTTGATGCACTTTTCCTGCTTAAAATAAGTCTGTAAATCATACATTTAAAGTCGATGTGGTTTAAGACTCAGTAGTACAGACATTCCGTTCAGACAGCAGCAGGGCTGGCAGAAGAGATTCTGTCTTATTCATGATGCTCATTGTCTTGTAACCTGATTCTCAGCACTTCACCTGTCTGAGACGACATTTTTAGCTGAACTGTGACTTTAAGATGCACAGTAGTTCTTTCTGTTTGTGGCCGTTGTTGCAGACGTCACTGTGGAGAGGATTATCAGTCTGCTGAAGGAAGAGGGAGATGCCATCGATGAGAAGGTGAAAAAGCTCTTCATTATTCTGTGTGTGAGATGTACTGTATGCAGGACCAAAAATGACAAAAGTATAAATAAATAAATAAATGTATAAATAAATGAATTAATTAATAAATAAATGGAGGACCAAAAATGACAAAAGTATAAATAAATTAATTAATTAATTAATTGATAGATAAATAAATAAATAAATAAATGGAGGACGAAACATGACAAAAGTAAAAAATAAATAAATAAATAGATATACATTTTTCATGAAAAATATTTATGTATTTAACATGTCTACATTTATTTATTTACGTATTTGCACATGTCGACATTTATTTATTTATGTATTCCCACATGCCTACATCTATTTATTTATGTATTCCCACATGCCTACATCTATTTATTTATGTATTTCCACTCGTGTGCATTTACTTTTTTTTAAACTGTATGTTAATTGAGTGGGCGGTCCTAACCTCATTCTAAAAGCATGATTGGTTAAAGAGTTCCAATAGTTTCCTCTCTATTAGTAATGCCTTGGCTTACAGCAACTGTTCTGTAGCGTTCTGTTTTAAACCGTGTCTGGATACGTAATCTGTGTAGTGCGATCGTGCATGTGAACCGAAATAGCATCTCCTAAGGTCTGAAATGAGTATCCAGCTCATCTTCAATTTAAACCATTATCAACACTCCAAACAGCAGCAAGTATGTCTTTTTGAAAGACACTGTATTCTTTGTATTGTACTGGTCAGCTACATCCCGTAGCAGTTCTGTTAATGGCCTTCCACTCGACGCCATTGCGGAGTTAATAGAATAGTTTAGCCAACTCGGGTTATTACAAAATAGTGTTGTTCGATTGCTTCTGTCTGGTTCACCAAACTGACCAATCATGCTTTTGAGGTTTGGTGGTTAGGACTAAATGAGGTTAGGACCGCCCACTCAATTAACATACGGTTTGAAGAAAAGTAAATGCACATGAGTGGAAATACATAAATAAATAAATGTAGACATGTTAAATACATAAATAAAGTAAAAACATTTATTAGTAGTATATACACTTTTTCATGAAAAAATTTATATCTATTTATTTATTTATTTATTTATACTTTTGTCATGTTTGGTCCTCCATTTATTCATTCATTCATTCATTCATTCATTTATACATTTATTTATTTATTTATACTTTTGTCATTTTTGGTCCTCCATAGTACTGCAGGGTATTCAGAGCTGTGAAATACTTTATTCTACGTTCTACAGTGTTGGTGATAGGAACCAGATGTCAAATAGAGGTTTATCAGAGAACGACGACTCGGGCAGCATCAGTCCACAATTACTCATGACGAACATTACAACTTTCAGTGAAGCGTCTTTTAGAGGCAACTCCTCAGACGTCTGCTTCCTGTCACCACCACTGTGACTGTAGAGGAGTCAGAGCACTCTGAGTGACTTAGTTTATGTCTTTCATTTAAATGTAATTCTGAAACAGTTAATTAAGAGTCATGAACAGTGGTAACTCTCTTCATTCTGTGTTTAGATTCAGAGGAACAGCAGTATGAGCTTGTTTTTCCAGAAGTTGACCTACAGTTCATTCCAGCAGCTTGCTGACCGGTACCTGTCTGGGCTCCCAAGGCCGTTGGAGCGGGTCACTCATGCTGCCCCTGAGCTCGTCCAGCTCGCATTTACACTCCACTTCACTGCTAAAGTTGCCGGACTGTCCAATCAGGCGGTCAGCCGCGTTATGGGCTTTGGAAACCAGTACCTATATGACCGGTTTACACAGATAAGCTCTGCCCACACACAGGTGAGGACTCAAAGGACAGGACTAGATACGTACTTCAGGCCTCTCTGTTATCACAGTGTACCATTACACAATGTATTCTTCTCATCCAGCATCATTATTCAACAGCCGTTTTACATATTACATACATCAGCATAACATAAGGTCATAACACTGGGGTGGATTGTGATTCTGAAAGATTTGGGATGTGCTGATCGTTTTGTTTAATTAATTAAACAGTAAAAGTTTCTGTTTGATGGATAACCAGAGCAGTGAACTCAGCATCAACAGCATCACAGTCTTAAAAGAAGTGTGCAGACTAAGTGCCATCTCAAACCTAATCAGAGCACATGCTGGTTTCTAGGCCTTTCCAAAAGATTTTGTGTGATAAAGAAGATAACATGTACTGTTGTTAAATTCATGGTTTATACCTGTTATACACAATAATAATAATAATAATAATAATAATAATAGTAATAATAATAATAGTAATAATAATAATAATAATAGTAATAATAGTAATAATAATAATAATAATAATAATAGTAATAGTAATAATAATAATAATAGTAATAATAATAGTAATAATAATAATAATAATAATAATAATAATAATAACAACAGCAGCAGGTCTTAACAATCCAGTTCTGACTGAGCAGTTATTTGATTGTTCAGCTGCTCATTAAAGAGCATGGATTTCTTAGACTGGTGTAAAGTCTGGAAGTCTGATAAAGAGAGCTTGGTTTGAGTAATCTGACTTCTTTCACCAACATACATCTCTGACCTTCTGTGTTCTTTTTCTATTATTATTTCAAGAAATGTTTGATCCTCAAACCAGCTGCTGCTGCACTTTCTGGACTAAAGTCGAAGGGTGACGGAGCATTTTCTGTTGCTGCACCTAAACTGTGGAATAGTCTGCCTTTCCGTGTCCATAAGTTCCAATAAAGTAATCCAGATTAAATTACTTTTAAGATTACAGATTAAATTTTAAATCTGATTTTTTATTTCAATTGAAATCAGAATTTTAGTGTTACCCGTTTTACGCTTTTCTATTGTATTAAGACTGATTTGTTCTTATTTACCTGGTGTGTATTAGTGTATTGTACAGCACCTTGGTTTAAATGTGCTATATAAATAGACTTGACTTGACTTTGACGCATGACATTTTCTGCAGTTATGGGATTCTGAAGTGCACATAAACACACTCATTATTGATTAACACGGAGTGTGTACCTGCACCACTTACTGAGAAGTGCACAAAGTAAGATTTTCTCATGTTTACATGCATTTGAGTAAACAGATCATGTTAAACTCAGTCAGACAGAAATCAGACTTTACAACCAGCCAATAAACTCACAGAATGAGACGTGACGTAAACTTCAAGCTGCAGCTTTTTCTTAAACGAGCCTCTTTACCTGAAAATAAGAACATACATCATCAGTGTCGCTCTAAGTGTGTTACTGTTACTTCAGTATTTTCAGCGGGCGGCACGGTGGCTTAGTGGTTAGCACGTTCGCCTCTCAGCACTGAGGTCTTGGGTTCGAGTCCACATCTGAGCGGAGTTTCCATGTTCTCCCCGTGTCTGCGTGGGTTTCCTCCGGGGACTCCGGTTTCCTCCCACAGTCTAAAAACATGGAGGTCAGGTGGATTGGCTACTCTAAAAAAATTACCCTGGTGTGTATGAATGTGTATGTCTGTGTATGTATGTATGTATGTATGTATGTATGTTTGCCCAGATATGGTTGGCACTCTGTCCTGGGTGATCCCCCTAGTGCTCGATGCAGTCCTCCAGGTGGACGGTCGCTTCCGGTTGAGAGTACGCTGTGCGCGATTAGGCTGCCGCTTCTCACCGGTGTTTGTGGTTGAGTGTGTGTAAATGGAGTGTGTTGATTGTAAAGCGTCCTTGGGTATCTAGAAAGGTGCTATATAAGTGTAACGTTCCTTCCTTCCTTCCTTCCTACTGTGATCTGACTGAGAAATCTGAGTAAGAGCTTAAGAATCAGATTAAAGTCCTTATGGAACTGCAAGAAACTCCTGTGGATGTTCTACCAGTCTGTAGTAGCCAGCGTCCTCTTTTCTGCTGTGGTGTGTTTGGGGGGGAGGGATTCTGAGAGACTTGACAGGCGGGTGAGGAAGGCTGGTTCTTTGCTGGGAACAGCTGGAGTCACATCAGTGGCAGAGAGAAGGGTCCTCAGTAAATTGCTGACTATCATGGACAGTGTCCATCACTCTCTGCACAATGCCATCAATAAGCAGAGGAGCACGTTCAGCACACTGCTGTCCCAGTCCAGCTCCACGGACAGATTCAGGAAGTCTTTCGGTCCTCAGGCCATTAGACTGTTCAGTTTTTCTCAGCACAGCAAATAACAGACTTCTGATGAACTCTGCGTACATGGACTTCAAACTATGATGGGCATAGAATTGTGTGTGGTAGTGTAATATAGCATGTCTAAAATACTGTTAATATTATTATTATTTGTATATATACACAGGTAGTCCCCGGGTTACGATGTTTCGTGGTTACGACACATCTCCCATTTACTGTATAAAGCCTAGTTTAGTGTTTGGTGTGCGCGGCGGAAGAACACACGGTTACGCGGCTGTTTCCTTTCATTATTAAACGTATTTTATGTGTTTTTGATAATTACTGTGTTAGGATAGGATAAGTGCTTACAGTATGTTATTTATGTACAGTATGTACATATGTTCCAACTTACACTTACACGATGCAAACGTAGTAACGGATCAACGTCGTAACCCGGGGACTACCTGTATATATATATATATATATTTGTACTGTTCAGTCCATACGTGTAAGGCAGAATCACTACTGTAAGTACATACACATCCATCCAGACGTGTGTATCACTGTAGAAGTCATTGGAGATTGCTGTTTACATGAACACTTGAATAATCAGATAAATGTGGTTCTGATGGGATTATAAAGCTCAGTAAAAGCACTCAGTGTAGAAAGAATGAAGGATTAGTAATATGTTTATTGTTTCTGTCTGCAGGTGGGGGGGGGTGATGATGGTCAGTGCAGCAGTGACCCAGAATGATGTCAGTGATGCTGTCGAGTCTCAGAAGAAAAATGACATGGATTGAGATTTTACCATCAGAACCAGAGCAGTGGACTAAACTGGACCTGATTTTGTGGAAAAGGTGGACACTGAGTGTTCAGGGCTGATGTGTGTGAAGCGTATTTGTACAGAAAACGATGGATGAAGCTGAATATGTAAGATGTTTAGTCCTGTTTATTATTACAGCTCAGAGCTGAGTGACAGCCAGTGTGACTGTGAATAATCACACACAGCGGCTGCTTTCATACTGCCGGGAGATGTGGTTCATTTATCTGTGATTTATTTACCTGTTATGGACACATTTGAGGGCAAAACTCTGGTCAAATGATCTGTTTGTTAGATTTTCTAAGTGAAGATAATGAAGCACATCTTTTACAGTTCATTTATTCATTGAATTGAAATGTTTGGAGAAATGTGGCGTCTGTAGAAGCGCGTTTAATACGGCATGTTTGAATGTTTCTAGTTTATTCGATTCAGAAAATAAATAGAAATGAAGCACTAAAATGTGCATTTGCTTCCTGTAGAGGTGAACTTGTTTACTTTATATATTTATGTGTAAATATGATCTAAAACATGTCATTTGGTCATTTGTGTGAAATGTGCTGATCTGTACATTTGAAGAACAGATGTGTGGGACGTGGTCCCTTTGATGAACGGAGAGAAAAGTAAATCTGATAAACGCAGCTCAGATACACTCAGTCAGAGTCTGCGGATACAGACGACACGCCTCTGTAATGTGTTCTCATGACTTCAGTGAGTCACATGTTAACGATGCTCTTTATCTGAGCAGAACCAATTTAAATGATTCAGAGTCACAGGACTCGTCCCCCATCGACCCAGTTTAACCACAAAACTCTTCACCTCTAAAGTCTGCTGAGCAGCTTTTATTTCATACTCTTTATGATCCGATTTCTTTTTATAAGTGTCATCAAATCCTGAATGAAGCTCAAATATGATCAGTTAGTAAAAATGATTTGTCATTAAATTCTGATTTGGACAAACATAAAGCTGATAACAGGAAGTCAGTTATAAAGTCTTTGTTAAGATGTTCACACGTTTGTAGATGTGAGAGAGACGGAGGTTTCTGTAAAACACAGAACTGAACCGTTTATGTTAGAACCTGCTGTCTGTAATAAAAACACTGAATGTAATTCATGTAAATTTCTTTTTTGGTCTGTTTGTACACATACATTTGGGTGCCCGCCAACCCACGAGCACCAGTCAGTTTTGTGGGTTTCAGGAGGTCGTCGTTTTTTTAACAGTTGTGTTCATCTCTATAATCTGAGCTAAACACTGTTGGGGCCGTTTTAATGGGACCTGTGGGAAAGCAGTATGACATCATCTTTAAATACAGACGTAGTTTACACACAAAGCCAAAAACCTGGGACCTACGGAACATTCTGCTGGTTCTCTCGGTATCTTTTCCTCGTCTCTAGAGTGCAGAGGAGTGAATGTAGTGATGGAATGATGGTGGGAGTGAGGCGGAGAGGCGGAGACCCACGACCCTTTGCACTGATCAGATGTTGAGTTTGGAGAAGAGATGACATCAGCTTCCTGAGAGACAAAACAAAGCTTACATGCCGAACCACTCCAAATGAAGTTCCTCTTTTTCACTGTAGAACCAAGTGGTTCTCAGGCCAGTGTTGGTTCTTTCTGTTCTGGTACAGACCTAGGAGAGGTTCTGAAATACTACAGAACTTATTCTAAAACGTTCATGCTTCTTCAGTCTAGCAAGAATGTAAATGTCCCATAAAAGGTCCAACTCGCTCATTAAGGTTTAACTGTGTACCTTCGAGGAGTACACTCTTAAAATAGTTCTTCAAGGGATCTTTAGTAAAGAAAATGGTGCTATACCCCCAAAAGGGTTCTGCTATAGTTTCAATGTCAAGCTTGTAATAATAGAGGAACCTTTATTGGTGCTATATAGAACCATCTACGACACATTCCTCATAAATCTGAAGAACAATGGGAAGAACCCTTTATCCATGAGAAGAGATCTTTGAGTGTTCAAAGTTCTATATAGATTATTTTTCTTTACTAAAGAACCCTTGAAGAACCAACACTTTCACAAGTGTAGTTCACTTACCTATGTTGTACACTTTTCTGCAGAGAGGATATGATGATGCTGAGCAGAAACCATGACATGTGCTTCAGATCTTGCCACAGCCAGTAGACCATTTGATAAAAATAGAGGACCCAGGGTTGGACCCTGAGGAACATCATGACTACAGTTTAGAATGTAATACTTACATTAAGAACATCAAGAGTTTTGTTTAGGGTTCAATAATTCAATATCACTGAAATATTTCAGGTGTTTAAACCAAGAGTTTCAATATGAAACAACAGAAAAATGAAAACTGACCATCACTATTTAGAGAAAACGTGTTCGAGCTATTTGCTAATCATGAAGCTGGATTATGACATAAGTATAAATACCTGCTGATGAAGGCTACAGCAGCACAGGTGAGTATTGTTAGTGGTAGAAGCAGGTATGGTATTGCTCGAGGTGGCAGGTATCCACTGAGAATGCTGATCATTCCCAGATAAGAGACAGTATTACAGATCAGCACTGAAAGTGGAACAATGAAGGTTACTCGATGGATCAGACATCTGCTGGTGGGCAAATCAGTTAAAGTCATTACCTTCTACAGCCTGTGCTGGAGTGTTTATGTTGCTGGCCATGTCTAGAGTGTCCAGCTCATAGTTCAGGTTTACTCTGGTCAGGCTGCTGTACTCTGTAACCACCTGCAGGGGGCTGTCCAGAGCACATTCATCAGCTTCCACTTGCTCTTCTTCCTCAGTGAATTTTAACTGAGGCAGCATCCTCTCCTTTGAGGACACAACAGTCTCTTTCATCGGTGTGACCCAGTCAGGACCGAACCAAACAGAACCTAGGAAAAAATATTTTTACCAAAAATATAACCACAAATAAATACATTCAAACATACATTTCCCAAATATTCACCTGAGATAAAATCAGGAAGTAATCCTGAATGAAACTTTTTCCACATTTATTTGCATAAGTAAATAAGTAAAACGTTCAAGTCGTTTAATGTGAAATGCTACATTATAAACACTTCAGATTTACTGGGATTAGATGAGTTTATGTGCTTTTTAACATTTTATACGTCTCCTCAGAGCCGAACATTAAAATGACTACAGTAGTGACTTTGTGAGGGTTGATGAGTCTCTGTATTAAGGACACACTTGTAGTTCTGGTCGGCACACTTAGAGGGCGCTGCTGAGAAAGCCCAGAATGAACGGGCTCGTATGGAGCTTTAGTGAAAAATGTCTTTTCTAAATAATTAATACACACTAATGCTGTTAATCACTAAACACAACTACATAAAACAGCACAGCTTTCATTTCTTTACACGTCTTTAAACAGCAGTTTTAAGACTTTTAAAACAGCAGCTTTAGCCGCTCGCTAACCAAACAGCTCACAGTTGCTAAAATGCTAACGCTAGTGTCTTACTGCACAAAACCGGGCTGGGTTAGAAACACACAGCAATACTGGCTAGTTTACATAGATCTTTTTATCTTATATATTTGTAAACGTTCTAAAATTAAGTAAATGTTGATCATTAAAAACTAGTAAACATGTATTCAATGCTTTAGCTGAAAATACAGATTTTCTTACAAGCGGGACTAAAACAATAATAATTCAGTCTAAATTTCTCAGAGGACAAAGAAAAAACTCCAGCTCCGAATGGGAGTAATATCACAGAAGACCTGTAAAATAACAAATTACTCCAGAACACCTGTTATTTTACTGCAATGCAAATAGGGCTTTTGTGTGTGTGTGTGTGTGTGTGTGTGTGTGTGTGTTTTATGGGTTAAACCACAATAAAAAAAATCCACATTTTCAAAATACATAAAAATAAATTCCTAAAGAAACAAGAAAAGGAAAAAAAACAGTGTATGTGCAAAATGTAATAAAATAAATAAATAGTAACTTTCACAAATTTACCAAGAACATTCAAGCTATTAGCAGCTCTTTTGGTTATATATATATATATTAAGCAGAGTCCTGAAACAGTGTAAAGTCAGGATAAATAATCTAAAGTTTGGTTTAACCTGTGATTCTGGCTTTATTTAGGTGATGGGGGGTGGGGGGGGTGTAGATTTTGTGCCATCTGGTTCCTATCATCATGTTTGTAAACAAAATCAGAGTTAATACACTTGTGTAGAAGATTCTGAATCTTGGAAAATTACACTCAACAGACATCAATATTATAAGAAACAATAAACATGTCCAACTGAATATGTCTATTTGTTTAGCCTGAACACAGAGAATTAAGACATGATCCATAACTGATGGAGTAAAAACACAGAGATCATGAACAGATGCTTACGATGCAGGAAGAAAAGCGTGTCTTGGTATCCATGATAGAAAGCTTTATTTAAAGCCTGTGGGGGGAAAAGTCAGAGTTACTGTAATGTTTGTTTTTGTGATGCTGACAGATATTCTGACTGATCCTCACCTTCCAGTCTCTGGGGAACAGAGCGTTGGTCATTCTGATGAGGTTTGGCATCGTGGCCTGGACAGAAAGCTGATTAATGACCAGGTCGCAGTAGCTGGTGGACGTGTCAGACGGACAGATATCAACGTCTCCAGCGAAAGGAGAAACGGTCAGTGTGGGACAGTCCTGAGTGGGCTGGATGTTAGTCAGACCACCATCTATATAATGCTGGACCACAAAATACACAAAGTACATACAGTATACTCTCCAAAATAAGTGTTTAGTGCAGTGTCATAGAAGAACCACCTTCTGTCCAAGGTTCTTAACCAAATGTTTCACCCAGAAATCTCATTTTCATCCCTGAAAATGTCAATGAAACTGATCCTGATTGGCTAATCCTCTTCTCACCCACCAGCTGGTAGCTAATCAACATAAATAAGGGCTGCTTTTATTTTGATGTCTGGGGGTTAAATATGGAGAAATTGTGATGACGACTTTATTCACTTTTCAAACGATATAAAAAGTCACTTTATAGTGTATATTTGCATTTTAAATAGAGAATAATACAGTGTTTACCACTCCTCTGTAGCATGGCGGGATCATCCCACAGTACCCTGGCACAAAACAGCTACACAACAGGGCCTACACACACACACACACACACACACACACACACACACACACACACACACAGACACACAGTTCAGAAAGATCAGGAACATGGTTGTGAGATCTGTCATTTCAGTCACTGCCCTTACTTAAGTAAACTACACTGTTATTCAATAGTCAGTAAAAAAATTAAATACACCAATCAGCCATAACATTAACACCATTACAGCTACACTCATTGTGCTTTTTTCAGCCCCACTTTCATATTTGTGCACTTTTGAACTATTTTTCTCTATTACCAAAATTTTCTTGATTTTCATACCCGGATCAGGTCCTCCTTTGAGCGAAATTCTGACACCAGGATGTTGTGTCCATCTGGGACACGGGTCATAGACACATGTAGCCTCCCGTTGGCCAGTCGGTGGGCGTTTTGGGGCAGTGTTTGCCGCAGCATTTGCTCTAATTGACTTAACGGAATAAATCCGAAAACACACTTGCGGGTCAGGGCTAAAATGTCCTCCTTCATACATCCTACAAACCAGATAGCCAAAATATAACAACAACAACAACAAAAACAACAAAAACAACAACAATAATAATAATAATAATAATAATTTTCTTATATGATGGCAGTCAAGGAATTGTCTTCACTCAGTCTAACTAAATCTTAACTAGAGTTTACCTAAGCTAACCTTAATTAACCTAAGTTTACCAGGCTTTCCTAAAACTACTTGAAACTTTCCAAATTCAGCAGGAAACAGGAAAACTCTGGTTGAAAAGTGTTAAACATTTTGGGATATACCAACGTGACATATCAGCAGCACTCTTTCACAGAAATCACCAGCACATATTCTCAGTGTTCAGAGGAATTTACCATTTGCCAATGACCACCAATACAACTAGTTAAGGAGTAGTAACAAAACAGTTTTCTGACATAAACCCATAAACCCCCCACAAAAAACATTTCAGTACCCATATCTGCTCCACAAACCACTGCAGCTGCCACCAGAGACCCTGCAGATGCTCCATACAGTTTGGGTGCCTGGCGGAGGACCCAAGGGGCATAATCCCGAAGCCCCTGGACCACCCCCAGCTGATAAGTAGCCATAAACCCCGAGCCGGAGAAGGACACGGACATGGGCTCGTTTCTAACTGGGTCCGACACTGAAGAATTATTCATCATAAAAGAATGTGGTGATTCTGCAGTGACTCTGACTAGACGGAAAGGTTTTTATCCCTCCACGGGTGGGGAGTGTTTATTCCATGCTTTCATCCAAAAATTCCAGAACATAATTAATTTATTCCATAAAACAAGATTTGAAACACTGGCCCATCCCCGACCTTCCATCAGCGTGAAACAGCAGGCACAAAGAAAAACTTTATGTAACTCAGATAAAGAGCTGCTTTGCACTAAGTTGCCAGATCCTCATTTATTTTTGTGTTATCAGTCGTCATCAATGTTCACTTGTTTTTTCTCTGTCAGTGTTTATTTAAATAACTTTTCTTTTACTTTCTGGTGACATTCTCAGTCCAATCGAGCAGAAGATAAGCCAGACCAGGACCGTATGTAACAGCACCAGAGACATGAGTCCGGCCAAAGGAAGCGTATGTTTCTGTGTCTGAACTTTTCTTGTTTTTGTTTTTTTTGGTTGTGCTGATCATTGAGACGTTTAATGATGGAGGTTTTGAGTGATTCTCATGTGATCTGAACTGTGAAGTGAACATGTCCATCTTCAAGATAAAAGCACATCACAAACAAGGTTAAAACAATACAATTTATCACAAATAAATTACCAATACATCATAGAACACTCCTGATTTTATAGACAATATTTTGGCATCAATGAATCTCAATGATTGCAAACATGAACACAAGTAATGTTCAGTATATTGTGAGAAATGAAATCAAGTGAAATAAAAAGTCTTAAATTCAGACAGTAAATGAGCTGTTACACCCCTGACCAAGCTGAACGTTTACTGCTACTCTTACAGAACCAGCTCACACCACAAGTCATAACTATAGAAGTATATGTATGATCAGCCACAGCCTTAGCCTATTAATGCTAATGCCAACACTCAAAACACTCCAGGAAAGATCTCAGGTGTAGTCTGCAGAACCATTCTACCTGAGCACAGGAAAGGGCTGGACTACAGGAGGGGGTGGGAATTATCTGGATATTGGACATTATCTCAGGTGTAAATTGGGGCAATTTGAAGTTAGGGTAATCTGAGATTTGGGTATTTAAGGATAAGAACAGTGTGGGATTATGACAGTTACAAATTTGAGCAGTTTGGAATTATGAATGTTTAATGCAGTTTGGGATTTTTGCCAGCAGGGATTAAAGCAGTTTAAGATTAGGGCAACGGAGACACACTGAGACTGTGATGAGATTCAGGGGTGGAAGGAGGAGACACTTCCAAAGTCTCCTCTCTGAATGTGGGAGACACCGGACTATCTGGAGACTCGGGGGGCTCCGAGCGATCAGACCTGGCCTGGATAATCTCCTCAGGGGTCTTCAGAAACCTGTCGGACAGAAAGTTTAAAAGATTTGTTCACATTAAAGAAATGGAATAAAAAATAAGAACGAAGCTTGTCAGTCTCTGACCTGAACAGCAGCCTCTGTCCGGACTCTTTTTTAATGATATTGAGTTTGTAATAGTGACGCAGAGCTCGGGACATCTTCTCATAGGTCATGTTGGCTCTGTTCTGAAATGGAAAGTGCAGGAAAACGTAATGAAGACGAGAGCCGAGAAACACTTTTTCAGTCTTCATCTTTTTGTTTCAGCTCCAAACATTTATAAGCAATTCAGACCATAGTTTGGATTAACTGTAAAGTAACATCACTTTAAAGTTTGATCAATCAGAATAACCCGTTATATACAGTACACTTTTATTCTGTCTGAGCCAAATGAGCTGTCCAGCCTAAACATACAAGAAAGGTCTGTCCAAATAAACACAGAAAGGGAAAATTAAGTGAATTAAGAGAAAATATCAGCACCATAAAAAAAGAAAAGATTGTATTTAGATGTAAAATATGCTTATGCTCAACCTGTAAGTACCTTTTTTAACTGTATTTTGGGAACATGTACATTACCTGTATATTGTATATAACACTAGAGAGGCACAAATTGGATAAAAGGACATAAATTGCTTGTGTGTATCAATGTACTTGGACAATAAATCTGATTCTGAAGTTCTCTCATTGTTTACTTTGGGGATCTTTAGCCTGGTTGGTTGTTTTTGTCGGCTGGTGAATAATACTGTCGGTCAGCCTGTTTGTGTCGTATTCAGTCAGTTTTCACAAGCGTCCCAATATTACTGAACACCACCTGCAGGACAGCAGAGCTCTGTGAATATGTAATAGTCATTACAGACTAATAGTTAATAAACTGTCATTAGTGTCACAGAGACAGAAAGTACAGTATGTCTCATTAGATTAGCAGCTGCTTCACTAACATCTACAATAAAATGAGCAAAAACACTATTAAGACTAAATATTAGCATTTTTACACACATGTATTACATCTATAACGTCAGACGCTCCTAAAACCACTGACACACTCTGCTGGGGGCCAGAAATAAAGGTGACAGATTGGAGGATGCTGATTGGCTACATTTATGTTGTATGTTGTGTCAGCAGGTCAGTCATTGGCTGCTGCTTCTCTGACTGGCTGATATTTCTGTTGCCTCAGACAGACTTAACATGCACAGTTGTTGATTATTTTAAACATGAAAATAAAAAACTTTTTCCATCATGGAGGGTGGCGCCCTCTATTGGTCAGGAGTCACTGACAGCCAGTAAGAGACAGTTTAAAATAACAGCTGTGACTATAATTAAAACAGTTGTGATGAAAAGTTACCGACAGTCTACAGAAATGTCTGAATATTATCAGTATTCACAGATCAGGTTGTTATTGAGCTATGAAAATATGATTAAAAGCAGATTCTTCTACTTGTTCCAAAGTTGCTACTTTTAATCCCACTTTTAGATTTTGACTTTGTGTTAGTTTGTGTCAAATCTACATGAACTGCTAATCCTGAATCTCACTGACTTTGTGGTTCCCCCACAGTCGGGCCAGTCCATTTGGGTCCACCACTCTGAACACCATGGCGTCCGGATCTTCCCAGCGGATAAACGATTCATACCGGTGGTCCAGCAGCAGGTGGTACACATAGTCCCAGAGCAGTTTACAATCTGAACAGAAAGATGATTTTACTCTTAGAAAATAAATATTCCTCACTTGTTCTGCAAAGCTGCTGTAGACCCTTCAGAACAGATCTAGAATAATGTTTCTTTAAAGACCCATTCACTGAAAGACTCGTTAGGGAACCCAAAGTGGCTGTTCTTCACTATAGTAACACAAAAGCTTATTTAGAGGCTTGTCTCTGTGCGTTAAATATTATAAAACAAGCTCCTAATGCTTATTGTATTCAGATTTAATTTGCTAATTAAATCAGCAAAATGTATGTTTATCAGAACCTGACACTTCAAACTCGACTGGATTTGTGAGGATTTTGTCTGTAGAAATGTTAAATGTTAAATGTTAAATAAATATTGATGGTGTTTGTAAAAAAAACTTCAAATGAAATGAAAATGTTTTTCATGATACATTTGATTTTATTTACGAATTAAATGTTTATTGTAAAACAAATAATGATTATTTCACAGCTATGCAACATTTATTCAGTCATTTCTTTTATTAAAGTTTGTATTTTATGTTTTCTTTGTGTTAAAGCCCTCTGTGAAGCATATTGAGCTGCATTTATGTATGAAAGGTGCAATATAAATAAAGATTATTATTATTATTATTATTACTACGACTACTACTACTACTACTACTACTAATAATAATAATAATAATAATAATAATAATAATAATAATAATAGTAAAAGTATATATGTTGTGGAAGCGAGAGGCACATTTTCAGTCACATAACAAAAAGCTTTGAAAATAATTTTATATAAGAACTTTATCTTCTACTGAATTAGTTTTTCTTGTACCTGCTATCTTCCCATCAGCCTCAGAGGTGTCTGTGGAGCTCCTGGATGCTGCAGGTCTGTTGGACAGGTTTAGTGGTTCGTCTTTACTGCAGGGGACTGAAGTCTGACCGACAACCATAGAAATCACCTCTTCAGGACTGTACGGAGCTTTTAATGTAGAGATGACAAGTTAAGACACTGAACATGATTAATGAGGAGAAATCATCTAAAAGGTGCAGAAATGCTCGAGTACTGAGTGGTTCAGTATATGAGTGTAATTCTTTGTATTTGGACATTTGTTGTTTAGGCTGGGACCATAAACCAGTAGCAGTAATGAACTTAATTAAACACACTTTAAAGACAGTTGTGCTCTGTTCTGCTCCTCAGTCCAGCACCAAAATTAAAATGCTGAACTTTTTCTAAAAGTGCCACCAGGGGGAGCTGTGAGCCTTTTATTCTATAGACTGAACCCCAGAAAGTCAGAGATGTCCTAAATCAAAACTTTTATTACATTTACTTGTGAACTGTGTGTGTGTGTGTGTGTGTGTGTGTGTGTGTGTGTGTGTGTGTGTGTGTGTGTGTGTATTTCTGACCCGTGTGTGTGTGCACTGTGAGACTGGACTGTTCTGTGGTTTCCGGGCTCTGATGTGTGTTCAGTGTTACAGAATTCCTGGCATTGGGATTGACCGGACAGATGGGAACTGATCTGTTAGCAGCAGCACAAACACCTGCAGACAAACATCAAAACCTTTAAACACACAAACATAAACCATCAAATCCAGCCTCACCAGGACAGACACGTTCCTACTGTCTGACCAACAATAAATCACTGAGCACTTTGTTCACTCTGTACTAAAACCAGACAAAAATCAAAAATCACTCTTTCAGAAACTCTCCAAAATGATGTTTGAGAGACTGTAAATAAAAATGGAATATAATGATATGCAAACTTTAAACTCTAAATTTTACTGAAAATACTGCAAACAAACTGAGAAAAGTTGTTATTATGAAATATATGCCCATTTTTAATCTGACGCCAGTAACACATTTCAGAATAGGTGGCATAGGGGCAAAACAGACAAGTAAAGTTGTATAATGCCAACAAAATCACCTGTTGGAACATATCACAACAAATGAGATGAATCGGCAGCAGGTCAGTAACATGACTGGCTGTGCAGAGTCTTTCAGAAGGTGGTAAACATGAGTAGGGGTTCACTGCATTGTGCAAGACTACATGTACAAATAGTGCTAGAATAACTTTCCATAAGAACGTGGGTTTGTCATCTTATGGTACATAATATTGTTAAAATATTCAGAGAATCTGGAGAAATGACTGCAACACACCAATAAAACCAGTTTGTATGGCTGTGATCTTCAGGTCCTCAGGCTGAACTGCACTGAAAGCAGAACATTCTGTAGTACAAACCACGGCTTAGATTTAGAAACTTCCATCATTAGCACTATTCAGATTGGATTAAAATTACAGGGGGGTGCACCGTAAATGTACTTGTGTCTTGATGTGGCATGTTTGAGTTTTTTCCCCTGTCCTGCAGCAAAATTAGACTGAATTTCCAGTTTTTTAGCTCAGAATTTGTCTGATCATTTTAGTCCCATCTGTAAGCAAAGCTGTTTTCCAGGCAGACACTGCTTTATGTTGGAAAAATCAGTGCTGCTATTAGTCATATTTAGACTTTAAACCTAAAAAAGAAAGTTTTAAAAAGGCCTAGTACAAATAAGACCTCAGTATGTGACGCTGCTCAGTCAACCTTCATGTAACTGATGGTACCGAGTCACCGGTCTAATAATGACCGCTCGAGGCATGTAGTAGTGTGGAAGGAAAAGGTTGTAGTCGTCAATTCTTTTCTGGTGACTTTTATTGTGCGATACTAAAATACAAAAAGGTAAATAAAAAAGAGAAAAAAAGAAAAGAAATGAAAGGTTTAAAATGTCCTGGCTTAAGCAACACAGGTCAGTTTGTACACACTACTCTGCAAAGACTTAGTGTGACCTGCCATCTCAATACATCATGACTGAACTGAACTCAAGTTCAAACCTCCCCATTTTAAATGCTTAGGCTCCTCCCTCAGACTAAACCAATATTGTATGGGTGAACTCTAGATTAACAATATTAACATCAGAGCAGTTAAATAATATTGTAATCTCTTAAGTCATTCTACTCCACCGGTGTAGCACAAACATTTTATAATAACTGCAGTTAACTCATGTTCTTATCTTTTCACAACTTCTCAGACTCGTGGATCCTTCCGAGCCTCACAAAGGTAAGTGTTAGAATTATTTTGACTGTCTAGCTCTCCCAGCACAGACAAACACACATCTGCTTCAAACAGTGTTACCATCACACCATCAGGTAAGTATCACATTCACACATCTCATATATACATGAATGGTGATTGGCACCTACTGACCATATCACAGAGTAGAAATAAGCTGCTTTAAGCTTTCAGATGACAGCTCACTTTACAGTTAAAGTAATGAGCCTTTGGATGTAATGAACAGATGCTGGACTGCCTGAGGGTCCAGATTATTTAATAGATTCCATCTTCTGTTTATTATTTTAACACTGCAGCTGTAATCATCTGAATAATAATCTGCACTGAACAAGAGTTTCAAGTTAAAAGAGGATTAGAAACATTGGCATTTAGATTGACTGCCTTTAAGAGCTCAATCAGTCAGATACTGAAAATAGAAACCTCAGATTCAATAGCAAGTATTTACACAATGTTTAAATAAAGCACATAGGCAGTATTAGTCAGTGGCAGCGTTAACATATTGTGACACATCATATGTCATGTTTTTCTTATTCATATATAATTTATGTGTAGAAATGTGTATATATCATATCCTTACAAACTATGGTTACTTCCTTCTCTAATGATGTGACACTGAGACCGTTCAGTCAGGGCAAACTGTCAGCAATAAACTAATCATAAAGTAAAGCTAACATAACACAGACTCAGACTGACTGCTTAATACAAACTAGCATCATATTAGCAGAAATATGATGATGTGTTACTTAAATGTTACTTATAGAGTGAATAATAAGCTTCTACCATTTCTAGATTAACTGTTGCTATTTTAAGGACAGGGTGAACGCTAATGCATTATACATGTTTTATTAGTAATCACTGTAGATAACAGCAAATCACA
>BRDA01005091.1:0-14497 GCA_036984385.1 Crenuchus spilurus
AGGGAAATGAAACGAATTTTACTGGCCGACTGCAGTGTTTTTACGATGCTGGCCACTACAAAAGCCATGATTTGCATCACAAAAACGACCGGCCACTGGTATTGACAGTGAAGTGTACTGCACATGTGCAGAATTGATTTGGGATCACGTCATTGGAAGCATGCGAAATTTGAATGATTCTAGGCCAGACTAGGGTGTTTGGTGTGTTTTTTGTGTAAAAAAAAAAAAAAAAAAGGTTGGGTGCTTTTTAGAGGGTCGGGCGGGGATGATCACCAATTCTTTTTTTTTTACTTGGCCTAACTGTGATAGGACAGCCCGTAGTCCTGTAGAATCTGGCCAAGAGGAAGCATGTATAAATTAAATAAAAGTGGACCAAGAATAGAGCCCTGGGGGACACCACAGGTCACTGGCATGTTCTCTGAAATATTATTTTCTATTTCTACAAAGTAGTTCCTGCCTTCCAGGTAAGAAACGAACCACTTCAGGACTGTTCCTGAGAGTCCAACTGTCCAATATAGGTGTACTTTGTAATTCTACAGTTACAGACTGTAGTCTGTTTGTTTCTCTCTTTACTTTGTTAGTTTCCTTTCACCCTGTCCATCAATGGTCGGGCCCCCACAGAGCATGTATTTTGTTTTGGAAAAATATGTAATGCACAATTTATGTGATTTTAATGTAAAATGTGCAATTATTAACAAATACTTGTATTTGTCCAAATACAGTATAACAACATCTAACAAATATTAAGAAATTTGTAAAATAATAATAATAATAATAATAATAATAATAATAATAATAATAATAAAAACTGCAATATAAAGATATTTGTTTAAAATGTATAATATTTAATAAAAAGAACATGTAATAACATACATGTAATCATATTTAACTAATATTAAGACATGTTTAATGTAATAATATTTAATATTAAGACATATATTTTAAAATGTAATAATGTGTATCTGATCTTAAGATGTATATATTTGTAATATAATAATATTTAACTAATAAGATGTTTATGGGGACGCTGGTTTAGCACGCCGGTGACGTCACGCGTTGCTATGGTTTCACGTTAATCTGCGTTAGCTGCTTTGCTCGGGCCGCTCCGTGTTTTCAGCTTCAGCGTCACTTCAGCCTCGTCCTGCAGTGATTTACACACAGACACGGCGCCACAACAAATGTCTAAATACTCACTTGGGAAGCGCGCATTTGTGTGTGTGTTTGCGGGGAGCGGCCGTTAGCTGGTAGCCCGGGTTGACTGGCTGAAAAAGGCCCGAGGCGCCGTGGCCGTCATGGCCGAGGACAGCGAGTGGGTCGTGGAGAGCATCGCCGGATACCTCGGCAGCCCGGAGTGGGTGATACCCGTCACAGACTTCATGGAAAATAAATGTTCAGGTAACTTATATTCACTGTGTGTGGAAGCCAAACCTCTGAGTTTACAGTAAAGACTAAGATTTGAGCAGTTCTGAGAAATACAGGAAACAGAACCAAGATTTTAACTAGATATGTAAACTGACTTACAGACCATTTGTAACAGATCTGCTGTTGGCATTTTTTCACATAATAGTTCATAATTATCACCCTCTCGTGTTTGTGAACATGAATCCATCTGATTTAGTATGTCTAGCTGTTTATGTAATGTGCCCCAATATAAACACAAGGCATGTTTACTTACATTTTATACACAAAGACCTTATATACAGACACAAGCAAAACATAAGAGCCAGGGAATGATAACATGTAATAATAATAAAGAAAAATACGTATTAAAAGCATTAGCTAAGTAATAACACTTATACAGTATATGTAAATGTATTTCTTATAATACTGTTATATATGATATCTATATAGTATATATAATATAGCTATCATAATTCATAATATCATGATATTGACACTTTTCATGATGTGCTCTTGACTGTAAATATTGACATTGACATTGTTTGCTATGTTCATACTCACTGTGAATTAAACTACCTCATACCTTAGTGCAAAGTCATTGCTCACATATATGTTACAGTCTGTCTTATATGCCATTATCTATTAAGAGATGCAAAGAAGATAAACATAAGGTATAGTATAGGCATCAGATATATAAAATACAACATAAAATAAAATTATAAAAATGTAAAAAAAAAAATAGCATTCGTAAGTCTATTCCAGCAAACTAATTGAGGGATGTTCACATCCTATTTGGTGTTAATGAGTCCATGAGATAACTGTCCCTGAGAGTTGATTAAACCCAAGATAACGGTTACACTTCCAGCACGCTAAGTGAGAAAGATCACCAGGTTACCACCTTTGTCTGAATGTATGACAGTCGTAACCAGATTTAATCAATCTTTGGGTCAGAGAACTCCTGAAAATCAGTTCAGTGTGAACTTTACTGGACCCTCTTATGACATCCAGCATCTATCAGCTGAAGTCTGTTAGACTCTAGTCTTCTCCTTCTGGAAGTGAGATGCCATACTTTAAAAGTGAGAGTTGTGGTTGACAGTGAAGTGGTTCAGGTACTAAACCTATGCAGCAGAGTTCATTAAACCCAAAAAGAAATTAAAACATAGTATCTGATAAAATGATACTGAGCAGAATTAAAAAATATTAGGTCCTGAAAAAAGCAACTCCAGTAAAACTTTACTCTAATATCCATTGATATTTTATGTACAGTGGCTTGATATGTTGCATATAACTTATATAACTGTTGCATATGGCCGTGTTGTCTTGCAACTTATTCAGGGTGCAATAAAGAAACATGCTCTATGACTGACTTTATTGTAAACAATGCTGTTTTTAATAAGGTATTTTGTACAGTGAGCAAATCTGGAATGCGCTTATTCCGGATAGGTTTCCTGTAGCTCACTAAGGATACAAGAACAGATAATCATCAGATAACATTGATAAGATTGCGACTGTTTGCCCATCAGTGTTTACATTGAGTCCAGTGGAGCTTATCTTGAGTTACTACCATGTGCAGGCTGCTAATTGGATGTGTTTCATTTTCTCACAGTGTTTGATGATGAGGAAGAAAATAAACTATCCTATACAGAAATCCATCAACAGTACAAGCAACTGGTAAGAACAATTGGAAAATGAGCCTTGCTCACTAGCAATAAATAAATATATTCACATACAAAGTATCAATACATAGTAAACCATATAATTATAGCATCATCAGTTCAATGGTACACGTATATATTTATATCATTAAATTAATTTGCAGTAACAACAGATTTGATTGCATGAATGTTATATTTTACTTTCTTAAATAAAGCAAATCTCTGAAGAAGAGCTGATTATTTAAGTATAACAGTTTGGTGAATAAAGTTTTTCATGGATTGAAGACTAGGGCTACAGTTTATCTGACAATCTGTATTATACATACAATATCCCTGCTTTATGTAGTTGTATAACTCCAAAACGTGGAGAAAACTGTAATTTACATAAACTGTATGTGTTGATGTCTTTGCATACATCATTTCTTTATAGTTGCAATACAGTGTGTCAGTTAAATGCAACTGAAAATCTCAAAAGTTTAGAATATTGTGAAAAAGTTCATTTGTATTCTTAATTTTATTTCAAAAGCTGTCCTATATTTTCTGTTGATTACACATAAAGCCTTTTTTAATGTTGACAGTGTATGAATAATAATTTACTCAAACTCAAAATATTCAAATAATTTGAGATTCTTAGCCATACTGATCAATATTAAACAAAAAGGCTTGAAATGTCTCACTTTACACTATTTAAATTATGAAACATTGAACAATAAACAATGAACAATTTCACATCTTTTAATTTGGTACTGTATTTGATTATTGTCTGATTTGTTGTCAGTGTAGTTTATTAAAAAAAATTCGTTCACATTGTCTTTCAGGTAGAGAAGTTATTAGAAAGCTATATGCAAGAAGTGGGTATTAGTGAACAGCAGTTTTTGGAGGCCTGCTCATCTCCCTTTGCCAAGTCAAAACCTTTGCAGGTGAGCAGAATTCACTACAATGGCTTGTTTTTGATTTGCTTGTAAAAAAATTTTTTTCTGACAATTTCTGCATTAGTGCTTGATATAAAGCTAAGTGTTCTAGAGAAGTCAGAATTGTTGTGAAGTCAGTAGTGGTGATAGTAGCTGGTCATTCAACAAACAATCTGAATTAACTTGTTTTTCACAGCAACTGAATTATGCCAATATCTTTAAAAATTGTTTGGACTTCTACTTGTAGATTCCTAGTTATGCAGTAGATAAAGTAAAAGAACAAACCATATGAGGCCAGCAGAACAACAGCTCCAGATTTGCATAGTTTTTGGACTTAAGCAGACCTGAATGATTTGAATCAACAGAGGTTGTGTTTTATAACCAGCAGGTTTGTCAGGCAGTAATGGTGTGAAATGGTTGAAGTGTTAATAGGGAACATGCACTCTAGAGTTTAATTATCACTTTACTCAGCATACTTATTTACAGTACTAGTCAAATGTTTGGGCACATCTCATTCAATTAACTGAATTGTTTAAGACTATGAAAGACCACATCATGAATCATGTAGTAAACTAAAGTGTTAAGCAGACCAAAATATGTTTTTGATTTTAGATTATTCAAAGTAGACACACAACTAATGGTCTCAAACACATTAAGAGGTAAGAAATGCAAGTCATGAACTCTTGACAAGGCACAGCTGTTAACTGAAAGCCATTCCATGTGACTACCTCATAAAGCTGACTGAGAAAATGCCAAGAAAGCTGCCATCTAAACAAGAGGTGCCTACTTTGAAGAATGTAAAATATAAACATATTCTGGTTGTTTAACACTTGTTTGTTTACTAAATTATTACATATGTATTTCTTCATAGTTTGGATGACTTTTAGGGGTGCAGGAAAAAATCGCTTCGAGCTCGAATCGCGTTTCTCACATTGAACAATTCAGAATCAATTCTCGTTTTCAAAAAATCAATTTTTTTTGCGGGTGCGGATGTGCCTTCTCAGCCACCGTAGTGCTAGGCAAAACAAGGAAGCTATGCACAGGCATGCAAGCCAAGCCGCGGTCTTTGAAAGCAACCATTTAGAAACACTTTGGATTTTACCGTCAACCCGGCCCGGGTAAGAAAGGGCTTGACATGACTCATGCAATTTGCAGAGATTGCAACGGTATTTCAGAGTTATTGCAGAGATTGAAACGGTATTTCATTTCAATTTGAAAGAATTGGAAGAAAATCGATTTGTGACCCCAAGAATTGATTCTGGATCGATTCGTTCGATTCCCAAAGTTTCGCAGCCCTAGTATTAATCTACATTACAGAGAGATTTTAAATAAAGAAAAATTACTTAATGTCCAAACCTTTGACTGGTACTGTACGTCAAGGACTTCTCATCATTTTTACTAGTCTCAAAAAAATAGAATATCAAGAAAACGTTTGTGTTCATCATTTAATTCAAATGTCATATATTTCTTATGCATTACAGTGACACTTCAAGCTTTTGGTTTGTTTTAATGTTGGTTTTGTTGAAACTAATTTAATCAAATTCAAAAATGAAACAATGTAATCATTTTAGGATTCTGGATGTTCATGAGCTGTAATTCATACTAAAAACAAAAACTATGAAATATGTCATTTTACTTGTAATAAATCTAAAACATGACTCGTCTTTTTAAATTAAATTATGAACATAAATTAACATTTTCATGATATTCTGTTTTACTTTTGATGGATTAGTACTATCTCTCATCCAGTGTGCACCAGTTTGACATCTTCCCCTCATTTAACAGCAACTATCACTTTAAAAAGAGCAATTAACAGCATGTTTCCTCTGTTGATACAGCAGTGAAAGAGTTACCATGTAAGTGACTCAGGTAAACCCAATCTATGAGGAGATTAGTGGGGCAGTCCTGAATTGGGTTACTGAGGCAGAGGAAGCGGCTTTGGGGAGCTGTTACTTTCAGGACAGCGACACAGGCCCAACTCTGTCCTGTGAGACTTACCCCAGCTAGAAAAAGCCTCCACGTGTGATTAAGTTACCTGGAGAGACTGAGAAACTGGGCTTTGGTCCTGGACAGAAGAGAAGCAATACTTCTGACCTATTTACAGGACAGAATAAATTCAAGACCAGCAAGGTCTGTGTGAAAGGTTTTATTTCACTTTCGCTTTAAAAGTGTTTTGTCCTCTTCTATTTTCAGTGAGCTTCATTACCATAAGAATCAGATTTGCAGCGCCTTGGCACTTACACCACTTTGAAGTGGAGTAGAATGTATCCAATGTGTATTGATTCACACTTGCACACTTGTTTTTGTGAGGAAGATATTGCTAGTCTGCTATGATTATGGCTATCAAAAAGACCCAAATATGACATTGATTTGATAAATGGAGAATAATTTGAGTTGGCCAGCTTGAGACCTTTTTGAACCTTGCTGCCATTTGAGGACCATTACAATAACAAAACAGGAGCCTTAATCTCAACTGGCCTTCATGCACAGGAGTGCTCTCCACTGACAAATGTGATTTGACAGTTGAATGAAGCTAGATGTTGATAAAAAACATTGTTATTCTTTTTTAAACTTACAAATGGACTCAAATATGTACAACAAACAGCATATTACAGATTTTTATTGATTTTATTTTATTTGTTTACTGATTTTATTGATATTACTGATAGTTTTATTGATTCTTATATTGTACAGTGTCAAACTACATATGCAAGGCTATTGAAGATTATAAAACAACTTTTCATCACACATTTTTCTTTCTTTCTTTTTCAGTGGCAAAAAAGCATTTGAAAATCTTTCAGCATTTATATTTCCCATTTTGTGATACTGTATTGATTTTTTTAAAAAAAGCATAGGTTTTAAATGACAAGTTACCATGTAAAGCTGGGTGGCAGACAGTGGTTCATTTTATGTTGTGATTAACCCCCAGGCCACAGATGACTGTTGTAATTGATCTTCAACCATTTGTTCAACCTCTATATCCTTCCATTACCTCAAATCATTAGGAAATATGACATTAGCTATCATTAGATGACACTCAACATTGAACCTAAAGCCCTAAAATTAAAAAAAATTAGTTCACTGTTTAAGTGCATAGGTGATCCATAGACATGGATGTCTTACAATTTTCTGCAGTTAAATAAAGAGAAGACAGAGGTTCTTGTTTTTGGTAGTGATTAACAAACAAATGAATCTGAGGGCCAAACAATGTGTTAAGAACTTAGGTATCATTTTTATAAACTTAGGTATTATTTTTATAATGAACTCAGCTTTAAATCACTCATTATGACTATATTTCACCTTGGAGTTCATACCTGAAACAAGTTCTGACCCGTGGGAGAAAGGGGAATCATATTAAACCCACACTCCACTCATTGCACTAGTTACCTGTTAGCTTTAGAATAGACTTTAAAGTTCTTTTTTTAAATGCTTTCATGGCCTTGCCCCTCTATACCTTATTGAAATTATTGTTAGATATGTTATAGTAAGGTCTCTCAGGTCTTCAAAGAGTAATTACTGGTGATTCCCAAAACCTGGTTAAAGATTGGAGAGGGTGGTTTTAGGCACTATGGCCCAAAGCGTTGAAACTCTCTTCCTGAGGAGCTCAGAGACATTTCAACTCCTTTAAGAAGAACCTCAAAACTTTCCTGTTCAGATCCGCATTTCTTTAGGGAATTAATATGATTTTGTTGTATTATTATTTTTATATTTGTATTTATTTATTTAGATTCTATTTTATATATGTTTTTATTTTAATTATATTGCATGTGTGTATGAAAGGTGCTATACAAATAATAATAATAATAATAATAATTATTATTATTATTATTATTATTATTATCCACTTCATCACAAATAGTGTAAGGGTGCACCGCTGACAGTTTTCCTCAAATTTGATTTAAAAAATCACAGTATATCGCATAGTATAGTATCACAATATGTGGAGTCAGAACCCCTGTATCATGATACACATCTCATGTCAGGAATGCTCAGCCCTACTTTTTCCTTAAGCACTGGTGGGAGATGTAGATTACAGACTTGGTTCATGCTATACTTGATGGCCTTACTTGCTGTTATAAGCTTGTTTATCTGGTCAACGTGTGGTCAGTTTAAGAAGAGCCATTAACCCTGTAAGCAGTGTGGTAAAATTTGGCCGTGTATTTTAGGCATTATTAGCATGCTATTTTTTGCTTGCATGAGTTGTAGTTCTTTCATTCTGTGAATACATTTTAATTAGTTTGGTTTAGGCTGTATAAACAGGACAAATCAAAAACTGGGCTGGTTTCCAGTACAAAGATTAATCTTTTTTTTTGGTCTAAGTCTTATTTTCAGTTGAAAATCTTCAACCGAAAGTGTTGTGTATTCTAGGGCTAGGCTTAATCACAGTCCAGGAAACAGTTCTCAAAAGTTTGGACTCTATAACACACTCTGTAACTGCTTCAAAAGAATATTTGGGTATGCTGCCTCCTATGTGGTAGGGTAGAGTTCAATCCCCATTTCTGACAAATATACCACACTGTATCAGAGTCATTGGACAAGACTCCTACTGCTACATTCACTTATAAATGCAACATGACTGTAATTGTAAGTCACTTTGGATAAGAATGTCTGCTATATGTTGTGAATGTAAATGTTTATAATACATTTAGTTGTACTTTGATAGCTTGATAAAAATACTATGAGACAAAAATACTGCACTACTATTATATGTACAATATTTAATTGTTAGCAAAACATTGTGATTGTCAGTACTGAATAGTGACTTTTTTATAATTAAATAGATTACACATCATTGTTTAAACACTGTTTGTAATTAGTGGACCTTCTCATTGACCTTTCAAAGCCATAGTTGTCATCAGTAATGATGCTAACCTAAAAAAATTAGAAAATTGAAAATATACAACAAAAGGAGAATACATTCCCAACATTAATGTGTGTTAAAGGGAAAATATGTTAGACCATTGTTATTGTTTAAATATCTGATTGTAAATTACTCACACAATATAAAGAGATAAATCATTTTGATTTGACAGTGATGTAAACTTGCTTGTTCAGTTTACTTCAGTGTTTGTTTTTGGGTTTTTTTCTAGACTCTATTCCAGCCAGTGCTGGCCACAGATGATTTTCAGATGTTCCGTTCTCTGATGGTACAGAAGAACGTAGAGCTGCAGCTTCAGGCTTTGCGTGTGATAAAGGAGAGAAATGGTAATCCATATATATAACTTGCAGTGCAGCAAACTCTCACCAGCCTGTGTCAGTGCTCTTGTATTGTTTGTGCAACTCTGTTCTAATTAATATAATCATTTCACTATAAAATGTTTTCTTAACCCTATAAATCCAAGTGTATCATATTTGATACATAGTTGGGTTTTTAAGACCTCTACGTCAATGAACAATTAAATGATCTTACATTATATATTACTATATAAAAATGATCATATATATATAATATACATTTTTAGATAATAAAATACATAAGAAAAACCTGAAGTATAAAATTAAATACATGTCTTTTGTCCCTTGCTGGATTATACATACACTGCATGCGCCAGAGGATACATGCAGATTTCTAAGTTTGAAATCACGTGAGTAAAAATTTAAAGGCAACTCAGGATTTGAGGTGTGTTGTTGTTTATTTATACAACACGGATTCTGGATGTATAAAATATGATACAAATCAAAACTTATAAATGCAGTCTTATTTAGTGTATTATTCTGTAATTGGTCAGAAGGTCAAATGAATGTTCACGTTTTCTTCCTGTATTGTTTAGGCTTTACAAGGTTAATAACTTTACATTTATTAATACGTCTCCTTGTAATGAATGTGCACTCAATACACATTATGGCTGCAGCCATAGCCTAAAGGTTAGAGAAGCAGGTTTGGGACCAACTGTTTCAACCCACCACTCTTCCAGGTGTGAGTTAACTATAATGAAGATATCACTTATTTCAGTGCTTGTTTGTATGTGTCTTTGTGTCACTGCTAGGTGCACTACCTGAATGTCTAACTGATGGTGCAGATGTAATGAGTGAGTTGGAGCAGCAGGAGATGCAGATCCTACAAGAAGTTCTCAAGTATGTTCTTTGTTCAGCATTATGTGAGTTAGGATTGTATTGCATCCTAGCTGGACTATTTATACATGTCCTTTTTTGCTATAGCAAAATGGACCAGGGTGTGAAATTTGAGCTTTCTAAGTGCTAAAAGATATGCTGCCATTATTGTTGGGTGCTCTACAAGTATTTGCACTTTCAGAGACAAGCCAAGAAGTAACATTTGCATGGCATTTATTCCTGTCCATGTACTGCTCAAAAATGATAGATTGTGACAAACAAAATAAAAATATTTAGCTGTGTTAGATGTGCTTAAAACAAACACATTGAGAAATTACATTATTAAAAGGGAACAATACATTAGAAAGCAGAAATAGCAACTTTTTAAAATCTCTTTCTAAGTGCCATGTCATATCAAATGTTCATCAGTGTGTTTTAATATTGTAACCACATATTACAGTGTGTTTTAATATTGTAACCACATATTACTCTAGTAACCACGTATTTGTTGACATGCAGAAAGTTTGTCTGTAGTTAGACTTATTCTGTACACAGCCATCCACTTCAGTCAACTTCAGAAGACTGCAGTAACTCACTTAATGAGATTGGTGCCATTCACACTAAGCCAGGTCTATAAGACCTGTGTCTATGGATAGTTAAGCTCCTTAGGGTTTCACTAATATTGGTCTGTTAGATTCCCACTAAAAGACAATTGAGTAAATATTTATAGCCTGGTTTTAATTTTGTTCTTCTGCTGCTTTTTATTATGTTGGACCTACGCTGATTCCAGTGACCTGTCCACTACTAAATGAGGTTGTGTAGACCCTCAGAATGTTTGTCTTTTTATGGCTAAAATGGAAGGAAAATTGCGTCAAACTTATATATCAAGCATGCTTCCTTCTCCCGGCGGTCCAATGGCTAATGCATTTTCATTGTAGGAATTTTGCTTGTTCAGACAAGTTCTTTTACCAGATAAATTATAGATCAAATGAAAGGTCTCCCTACTTTTTAAAAATGGTCCTGGTTTAGCACCCGGATGTTTCTGTGTAGATTAATTAAGAAGATAATAGTAATGAATTCCATTAAGAGATCAGTAAGTGTCAGAGTACAGATCAGATGGAGCAGGACCTCAAGGGCTTTAAGACTTTTCCAACATTCAGTATTTCCACCTGATATGTATTTATAACTGTGTCGTGTCTTTTAAACATGTCAGGTGTTTATCAATTGGTGGACTTTCCACTGGCCCACTGTTACTCGTTTTTGCTGCGTCAGAGGTAAACTTACTGACCTGGCTTATTCATACCTGCAGGGCTAAAAATACTGAGTGTTACATAACAGAGTGTTAACTCTGCCATCAACTCTGAAAGCTTCAAGTGCAGTGGCTCTCAATCCTCATCTTGTAGATGACATGCAGGGCACTTTTTTTTTGTTTATACGCACACAAAATGCTAGTGCATCTTTAAAAGTTTAAATATCATGAGAAAGTTCATTTGTGTTCATAATATAACTGCCATATTCTTTACATTAATTTCATGAAAGTGACACATTTTAAGCCTTTTTTGTTTAATGTTGATACTGTTTGAATAATCAAGCTCAAAATGAAGTACCGTATTCAAATAATTTGAGAATAAATAAATATAACTTTAACTGTAAATTTAAACTAAAATGTTAACTTTGTGTTTTTGTGTTACAGACGGTCTAAGGAGGAGTATGACCTGGAGATGGCTCGTAGAGTGCAATTTGAGGAGGAAGTGGGCTCCACATCTTCAAGCTTCCATGAAAAACCAATGATTAATGGCGTTGATACTCATGTTGCTGTCCACACTCCAGCCCAGCCAGTCCATGGTGTGAGCAATGTATGTCATAGATCGACATGGCGGATAGGAAAGCAATTATAGGCTTCTTTAAAGGGATAATTCAGCACAAAATCAAATGTTCTATTTCTTTTGCAAATGTTGGTGTCTGAAGATTTTTAAACCTAATTCACCAGTTAACATCACACAGTCTGTATGCTTAAATAATGTGGCATTGTTAAGTAGTTTCAAATAGAAAGTAGCATGGCTAAAAACCTAAATAGCAGCCATTCTGAAACCTGAATTTCATCATCAACATCAGACACCAAACATTGTTTTAATGTGTTTCTATCAGTATTAATGGTCTTCTGTGTATTTCTTCTCTTATGTAAACTGTAATCATTTTATATTGTTTACAAGATCACCTGATTTTGTTTATTTATGCTATACTATGAATAAATTGATAAAGAAAATTTTGCACTGTGAGGCTTAGTCAGTCTTAACAGTACATTAGAATGAAGGTTGCTGTTTGGCCACACTAAGCACTTGAGTGTTTCTGTATTTATACTGTTATACTGCTACAATGAGAAACCATGTTCTCCACAGATGAATGGTACTTCATCAAAGAAAGACAGTAAGGCAGGAGAATCTAAGCCTGCAGTCCCTGGAGGCACTGAGCAGACTTCAGGCAAAATACTTTCCAAACCCTCAGGTAACATATAATTATTCACTGCATAGAGACCTTGTCATTTGTATTGAGGCTAAAATGCAGTTTTACTTGTGATTTTATTGTTTGACTCATTTCAGTGGTCTTACAAGACAAAAAAAATAGAATATTCTGTATTATGTGAAGTATATTATTGTTCATAGTTTAATTTTAAAAGGTGAACTATCATAATTTATATTCATTATGCATAGTGGCATTTGTTTTAATGTTGATCAGTATGCTTTATAGCCCATGGAAATTACAATTACAATAGTGTCAACATTAAAACAAAAGCAAACATTGAAATGTATCTTGAAATATTTAGATTTATGTGTAATGAACATAAAATATAACAGTTTACAATTTTAATTAAATTATTAGCACAAATGAAATTCCACTAGTTGAACATAATTGAACACAAGTTTTGCACTATTAAGGTGTGAGTCTGTATTAATAAATATCGGAAAATTGTCAGACTGAACATGCTTCATGGTGTTAAGTAGATGTTACTTTATGTTGTATTTCTAGTGACAGAAAGAAAATGACTATGTGCCAGTTATAGTGTAGTGGGTAACACCACTGATTAGCCCATGGCAGACTGGGGTTTGTTCCCACTGTGTCCATGCTAATCTTGGTATCTTTGACATTTTTGCCTAAATGCAAAACAGCTGCCTAACAGCAGGCTCTTTTACATTTTTTACATATAAAGTCAGCATATGTATAATTTCTTCTACTTTCTTCTGTAAATAACATTCTGATGTTTATTTGAGTTTATGATTTTTTACAGACTTATCAGTCAATAAAGCAGTGGTTAAATAAGACTACGGAAATGTGTTTAATTAATGATTGTACAAAATGACAATCCTTACAGTGGCAGCATTTTCCTAATGACCAGCTCCTAAAATATATATACTTAAATATATTGTAAATAATATATTATTCTTTCTTTTCTCTTTTTATTTTACTAAAAAGCTACAGTAGAGACCAAGATACTGCCAGCTGTCAGAGTACCAGTCAAGGGCAGTGCTCCACATCCAACACCCAAGGAGAAGACATCCAACCAGGCAGCAGAGAGTTGGCTAGAGGAAGCACGAAAGGAAGCTGGGATCTCCAAACCTTTCAAAGTGAATAAAAGCAGGCCAGAGCCAACACGTTTCAACTTGCATCTCTAATCTAGCATCAGAGGAATGCTGTTACTCTGACTGCCTCTCTCACTTTCTCTCTCTCACTGTTGGCATTAACATTGTGTAGGAATTAACGGTGGCCCAGCAGGAGCAGCTGCAGCAGAGAGCAGAGTACCTGAGGCAGCAGAGGGACAAACTGCAGGCCATGAAGAAAGAGCAAAAAGCCAAAACAGTCTCTGTAGAGGAGCCCCAGACAGCCCCCACATCTACACCCCCAACACAGGTAACTAACATAGCCTCTTTACAAAGTCCCCCTAGTGGTAGATGTTGCATCTACACTTTATGAGCAGGTCTTAACTTTATAAACCACATACTAGTACATCTCAAAAATGTGTGAAAAGTTCACATGTTCATAATTTAATCAAAAAGTTAAACTTACTGAATTAATATATTTTGTTTTTGTTACATGTAAAGTAACATATTTATAGTTGATACTGTTTGAAAAGTAATTTTCTTCAACTCAGAAGGAAATATTCTAATCATTTGAGATTCTGGTTTTCTGATTTTCTGAGCTATAAGCCAACAGTAAAAACTCAGCCAGGATAGTCAGCCAAATTGCCTTATGGTTTCCATAACAAAATTACATCCTAGTAAGAGTGTTGATCTGAAATCAGTGATACACCATTTTAACAGTGTACGTACAGAGGTTCAAGATCAGTTTGGGTCATTGTTAGGTTTGTCACAGTGCCAAAATTTTTATTTCAATACTACTTTTTGTAGTGTCACAATACTCAATATCAAATTTATACTATAAGGCAAGGCAAGGCAAGTTAAGTTTATTTATATAGCACCCTTC
>BRDA01005091.1:15408-30765 GCA_036984385.1 Crenuchus spilurus
AATAAAAGCGTGAATGAGTTTCTCCAGGTCTGCTTTAGTCAGGAAATCTCTGATTTTATTGATGTTCTTGAGGTGATAGAAAGCTGATTTGGTGACTGCTTTGACATGACTGTTAAAAGTGAGATCAGAGTCCATTTGTACACCAAGGTTACGCACTAGTTCTTTAGATTTTAGGCCTCTCGAATCCAGATAGGCAGCTAGTCTGTGCCTCTCATTGTTATTTCCAAATAAAATAATCTCTGTTTTATCTTTATTCAACTGCAGAAAGTTGTGTACCATCCATTTGTTTATGTGCTCAAGGCATTTACACAATGAGTTAACGGGACCATAGTTGTTTCGACTGAGGGCCATGTAGATCTGAGTGTCATCTGCATAGCTGTGATAAGATATCCCACAGTCACGTATGATTTCACCCAGAGGAATCATATATAAATTAAACAAGAGTGGCCCAACTAAACTATAAACTAAAAACACTGATCATTCCCTTTCATATCAAATGTTTATTTGATAGAACAGATATACAGTGCTAAATTGGTTCAGCCATTTGTAATGAAAGGTGTTGAAAACATTGAATGTTGCCAAATTTGAGTATTTAAGTGTTTTGATACTTAACTCTTAATTTACAATGAAGCACTCTGGGCACATAGTGATAGGTCAAGAAATAATAATATACAGCATTGTTCCTTCCTGGTTGAGTAAGTCAGTTAAGCTCTGGCAATGTCCTAGGCCAAAATCTGAGGTGTTTAATTACTATACACATTAACTACGTATGAGGTTTCAAATTCAGATCCATTTAGTGCATTCAGTGTAATACAAATTTCCATCCAATATGTATGTAAATGACAGCTGTAAACTTTGTAATATGTGTGATTTAGCATAATGGAGAATCAGCCACTATTGTTTATTCTAAGACCTTAATGAGAAGTCTAGACTTCTGTTACAGCCTCCAGTTCCTGTTGTATTTTTTTATTGTTTTGCATGTAGATACTGAGTAATAAATTGTAGAAAGACTGTGCCCATGACTGTGAAATGCACCTTTATCCTAAGGCACATAAATGTTTTAATAGAATGAATAGAAAACAGTGGCTGCATTCATTTTATGCATGTTGTGTCCCTAATCTAAGCTTTTGTTTTCTCCTCCAATGCAAACTGAAGGAGAGTGTGCTGAAAAGGCATGGAGGTTGTGCTGGCATGAATGTGTCCCAGCCTCAGAGTGTCAGTCCTGTTGCTCAGAAGGTGCAGAGGTGTTAGTGCTACATTCCAGAGCGCTTTAGACTTCATTAGTGTTTCTTATAGTATCTACAGCCTCTAGTGGAAAACCCTCTGTAGTAGCACGCTTTCTGTGTAGTGTTTTATGTGTCTTTTTAACTTGGTGATGCTCCAGGACAGTTCATTTGACTCACCAAGTGATTCTACTGCTCTTCATGAGACTCGGAGCATCTCCAAAAGTAGCAATTTTTCAACAGTGTTGAATATCTACAGTACCTTCACATTCCTCAGATTTCCATCGGTTTGAGTATTTTTGTGAGATGTTCTGGAAGAAGTCTGATCACTAGCAGCTCTACCTCTGAACTTGCAGCACTTAAAAGTATCTGTGGCATTTTGATGCTGGACACCACAGGATACTTTCAGAGGTCTTTTACAGCCCATGGCTTAGAGCTGTTGTGGTGGCACACGCAGGACAGAGATAGAGTGGTTAATCGGGCAGATAATTGTTATTTTTAGATCATCTGATTATTTTAAAACAATCTACACTCACAAGGCTGATAAACAAAAAATGGCTCCATTACAAGCACATCTGCAGGCAGCCTAATCAGTGTGTCAATTTCACCACTCTATAAAGATATGACTGATAAACATATCCTTCATATATCAAGAAAATATTTAGTTTTTTCTATTTTAGCAGATGCAAAAAAGACTCAACGGGATATCATCAGCCATTAAAAAAACATTTTGATCAATCACTAGTGTTACTCTTATTGTTGATCAATTGCCCATCCTGAGTGAGAGGAACTCACCAAGATTGTGATTGTTTCATTCTGACTGAATCGTTATATACCAGATCTTTTGTCTTACTTTAAGGAAATTTCTGCCGAAGAGAAAAAGAAGTTGCAGAAGAGAAAACACCTAGCAGAGAAACTGAAAGAAGAGGTAATCAAGAAGTAAAGCATCTTCCAGATTGGACAGATGTTGTACAGTAGCAGTGCTGGACTGGAATAAATCCACAGATGGATAGACTGCACTGAGTATTGGTACAAGAGCAGAAGTGCATTTATGCTGGAAAACCACAAAATCATTCCTCACACTCCTGATTAGTCTTACACCATGTACTACTGACACTATGTTGTAATCACGTTAAGATATAACTTCTTTAATAAATGCAATTTTGTATATTTGTTTTTTATACTTTATATTCACTCTTCATTTGTAGGACACCAGAATGTTCCTGCACGCTAAATCTATATCAGACTTTCAAGCATCACGCTTTAAATGTATGACGTTTTTAGAAAATGCTTTGAGATTAACTGTTTTTTAAAAATATTCTTTTATGAAATGTATATCAGAGTAGAAGTAATTTCATCCATATGGCTATAGTGACTTTCAGTTCATTGTGTAAGGGATGAGAGTGGAATGTCCTCATCTAAATCCATTAACGTTGTGTAACAAGACCAAACATTTGGCCATTTTTCTGTATTTGTGTATACAAAAGAAAAAGGAGAAATCTGAAAATAAGCATTTATTACAAAATTGACAGTTTTGTAGCAGGAAACTCTATTGCAGATTGTCAGTCATTGGATATTTGTTATGTTTGTTACCGTTACCACTGAAAGCTTCCAGGGCATTGATACAGAACTGTGATTAAACTACTTCATAGATGTCATGTTATACAGAATTGACACCTGCCAGCCAATCAGAATATTTGTCTGCCCCGGGGTATAACCTAAAAAAACAGCAAGTATAACAATACTACAGAAACTGTCCTTAGGTTATGCTTTGATATCCATGTCTGTAAAATTCACTATAAAGACCACGCTCACTAGTGGCGCCCTCTTCTGTTTTTTGTGGAAAGGTGTAGCTTACGTATATTTTTATGATGCATATAAATTAACCGTGAAGAGATGGTAATTTGCCTTCAAAGTGTTCAATAAATACATTTTCATAACTGATAAAAACATTTTCATAATTGAACAAGATATTGCACATTGATTAAAACTGATCAAAGTTATTAAAAACGTGCATATTTATATACAGAAAATGTCTGCCCTGCGTTGGGTGTTGATTTGGTTTTATAACTTGTGATATATGCTATGTGCTTATTTGAATTCTTATTTACATTTCTTTGAATTTGCAAAAAAATATGTATTATGGGATGCTTTCATATGTCCTGCATGGTACAGTTGTTTATAATAAAAGAAGGAAAGGGGTTTCTAATAAAGTGGCCAGTGAGAGGAAGTATGTGTATTGAATAAAGTGGATGGAACGTTCAGAAACACATGTAGGCTACATAAGCAGCATAAAACATGTATTTTCACTATATGAACGAAAGTATGAACGACAGCTGTTCATAAATTCTTCAGAAGTCAATGTTATCCTGTGTTTTGGATCAACTGTCTACTGGCATCGAAGACTTTCTACTAGACTTTGAAGCACTGATGTGAGGGTTTGATTGTATTCAGTAACAGTGTTAGTGAGGTCAGGATATTGGATGATCAACACCACTCAGTTACTGAAAATGAAATGTAATAATATGAGATTGTGGATTCCTGTTTTTCATTAATCAATGAATGTTTTTCATAATCAAATTATGAACTAAAACGAGGTTTTTGTAGTTTGTTGTAGGAACCAATATTTACGAGCCGGTGTAGAATTACGAAAGACAGGTTGCACACGAGTTGTCCAATCAGCGAAGAATGGGAGTGGTTTTCGGTCACGTGACTGATGGCGGCGTCCTGTAGCCTCTGTGTTCATGTGTCATAGTGAAGAAACTCCGATTTTACTTTAAAAATGAGACAGTTGCTCTGTCTGTCTGCGGCTCTGTGTAGCCAGACAGCACGTTACTGTCACCGCAGCGTCTGGGCCAGTCACCGGACAGAGAGGAGAGCTGAGCTGGATTTAGGAGGAAGGTAAGAGCAGAGACTTTAGGAAAGGACACAGCTCTGTGATCTCTCCGTTCTGCTCTTAAGAAAGATTTCTTTCATTAAGCAACTATTTCATTACCTGTAACACTTTATTTTGAGTGCTGCTTTATATATAAACACTCAAATGATTATCAGTAACATTTCAACCATGTCAGTGAAGCAGTACTGAAGAAACTGAATACACTCAAGTTAATATCCTGTAGTCCTACTGCTGATGTATTACTTACATTATGTGGATCCTAAACTTAATCTCAACTTGAAACCTTTTCCTAACCCTTACACTGATCCTAGTCCTAGCCTTAATCTCAACTCAAAACTTTATCCTAACCCTTAAACTCATCCTAATCCAAACCTTAATCTCAACCCCAAACTTTATCCTAACTCTAACCTTAATCTCAACCCGAAACCTAATCCTAACCCTTTAACTCATCCTAATCCAAACCTTAATCTCAACTTAAAATCATACTCTAACCTTTAAACTCATCCTAATTTTCTTATCAGGCCGAAGCCTTATTCTAACCCTTACACTCATCCTAATCCTAACCTTAATCTCAATCCAAAACCTAATCATAACTCTAACCTTAATCTCAAATCAAAACCTTATCCTAACCCTTATACTCATCCTAATCTTAATCTCAACCCCAAACCTTATCCTAACTCTGACACTCATTCTAATCCAAGCCTTAATCTCAGCTTGAAATTTGAACCTTATCCTAATTTGTATCATCCTAATCCCATCCCAATCTAATCCTAACCACCAATCTAGACCTCAAACATTTTCCTAATTCTCACCGTCTTCCTAATCTAAGTTTAAAAGCTATTTCTAATCCAAACCCTAATCTTAATTCAAAGCCTAATCCTAACTTTAATGTCATACCAAAACTGGATAACTTGAGCCAAAAGTTAAGGAATGTTCAATAGCAGTGTTTCTTAGCTCTTCTCCTATCGCACAGGCTTGTTTTTCAGCTCAAATCCTGCTACGTGAAATTGCTCCTTGATCTCTCCAACTAAGTGTACATCAGTTAATTATCAGCAAACTTTATTTTGAAATGTCTTTATTTTGAAAAGATCATCTGTTAAATGTATTCAGATGCTTCACTACTGTTACTTGTGAATTTGTAAAATAGTTTAAATATTTGTAAACACAATCTGGCAGGTTTGTTCTATTCTTTCACACCTGAACCAATAAAAATGTGTCTCACCTTTAAACTGTATGTTTGTGTTTCTGAAGAAAACTTGAAATATCGACAGGGAAGCTTGCCAAATTTGCTGATGGATGTTCAGTTGTGCAGGTAACAATGCATGCATTCAGACATTACACAGACTATTTCTTCTATGTTAGAAAGTGTCATTAAAACTGTAGATACTATTAGTCCTAGCACACCATATACATGTACATACTTATCTTTATGTTGACTGTGATCTGATGCAGCATTACAAATGCCATACTGTACAGTGTTCAATACTACTGCTGTCAGAACCAAACCTTTGTTCTCTTTCTTGACATTCCAGCTTTATGTTGTGAATATTATGTTATGAATAAATGGAAATTGTTAAAATGTAAAAAATTAGATTGAGCTCTATATTTTGTCTGGGTTACTAAACTGCTAACATATCACTGCTGTTGGAGTGTTGGAAATTCCTGAAACACTTCCTCTTGATTCCTACTTTCTAGCTTGGAGAAACCTCTGTGATGGTCACAGCTGTCAGCAAGACTAAACCATCACCATCCCATTTCATGCCTCTTGTGGTAGGTTCTGTGTTCACTCTGAATTTCAGCAAAGTTTTTCACAATGCAAGATTTCTAAGTTAACCAAATATATTAAGACTAACATTGAGGATTGTCTGATAGGAATGCCCAGACGCTCTATTCCCATTGAACCAGTATGGCTTTGGGCTTGCGTTACCTGGCTAAATGGAGAAATCCTGTCTTGTGGTATACTTCCCATGTGAGAGGAGTAAAGTTTGAGTCATTAAATGATTGCCAGAAAACTCTTTTTTTTTTTTTTAAATATGCCTGTTTATTTGATGTTCTGACCCAAATAAGTTTTGTTTTGTATCATGTTTGTATCATAATCTGTTGCTCAAAGCAAGTAAACAAAAACATACAAAATATATAACTGAACACTGAGGTTTGTTTACTTTTTTAATCAAGTCTTTTCAGACCTCTACATCTACGTATTTGAGAGCAGGCACAGGCTATAAATACTGGTAGATGGGGTGAAGCGCGAGATTGGAAATTACTAGTGGACGTAGGTAAAAAACTGCAGGTCCCAGAGTGCATTGCTTTAACTACAATGAGGCCCGATTTGGTGCTGTACTCTGAAAGTAAACAGATAGTTTATTTCATAGAGTTAACAGTACCATTTGAGGATGCAGTTGACGAAGCATTTGAAAGGAAGAAGCTGAAGTATGCGGACTTGGCGGCTGAGGTGAGGGAACGTGGGTGGCAGGTAGATGTAAGACCGGTGGAAATAGGTGTTAGGGGATTTGTAGCCAGCTCTGCCACATCCCTGCTTGTGCAGTTTGGCATCAGGGGCCGGAAGCTAAGGGCAGCTGTGAAGGAGTTATCAGAAACAGCTGAAAGGTCTACTCAGTGGTTGTGGATGAGGAGAACACAGATTAGTTGGGGAAATGCACTGTAGAGGAGCTGGTTCGGTGGTTGGTGTTGTAGCACGTGAACATCACATGGAACTGGTGGGACTGACCATGCATTAACGTTGCCAATGGGGCTCGGTACAGCCTTAGTCACCAGGGAGGCCAGTGTGGATTTACGTTTGTCAAGGGTAAGGAAGGTCTGTAGAGCTGGCTTGGAGGGGGGTGGGTCTGGAATGCCAGACTTCACTGTTGAGCCTTCTGGAGGTGTTATGGGCTTAATTCAGCGAAACACTGACGAGGGAAGGTGCCTACCTGATGACCCCTGTGAAGAGCTAGTAATGCAGTGTGTGGTTTGGGTACTCATGTGATGGGCTCAATGAGTAACCGTAGATGTTAAGGGTAGCTGGTTGCTGATCGGATCATAAACGGCCACAGCAACCATAGGGTGTAGCTGTAGGATTGAAACAATAGGATTGTGTTGCTGCTGGTAGAAAGAGAGTGTGGTGGGCCCTATGTGAAGCTCTAATGGTTTGGCATAAGATATTTTACATCTTATCTTGTGTATGATTCTAATAATGTATCCTCTGGTGCATGCAGTGCATGGATAATCCACCAGGGGGCCAAATACATGTATCAGATTTTATACCTCATGTTTTTTCTGATTTAATTCATTTAGAAACTGTTATTATTTACATAGTAATTAATGATGTATGATAATGTATGATAATGTATGATAATGTATCACTTTATCGTGACACTGATGATGATGAGGTCTTTAAAATTCCCCATTGTATCAGATATGATACACTTGGTTTTAAAGGGATAATGACATTTTTAAGGTATTTTCACCTATGTTCTTGATGAATGAATACTTCATTCTTAGTTCTTAGGCAAACACTAATCTGGCATTATTTTACCTGGGACAAGAACTTTATCTCCTGTCTTGAAAACAGGTTGATTACAGGCAGAAAGCAGCAGCTGCTGGAAGAATCCCCACCAACTACCTGCGACGGGAGATCGGCACAACTGACTCTGAGATTCTAACCAGCCGACTTATAGGTCAAATCACATTGTCAATATTACTGCATTATCGGTAGCTGTACTATTTAGATGCTGTGAATCAGAACTAAGGCTGGGGCAGATGAATAAGAATCAAACATGCACGCATGATCTGAACTCTTGCTCATTTTTCTGCAGATCGTTCCATTCGACCTCTGTTTCCTGCTGGTTACTTCTATGATACACAGGTACTATACTCTCACATTAGCCATTAGCACTATCCAAATCTGGCTGAGATTTAATGTAACAGGGTGATACTATTGTTACATACAGTACTTACACTCTGTTTACTATACCAGTATGTTATACATTTCTGTACATATTACAAAGTGCAAACTGCTTCTATTTGCACATCTGGTAGATGTTAACTGTCTTTCCTTGCCTTGTACTAAGCAGTTACAAAATTAAAACTCTCTGTATTCTGTGAAGGTTCTGTGCAACATACTGGCTGTTGATGGCGTCAATGACCCAGATGTGCTTGCCATCAATGGAGGTATGGAAGCTCCCGATATATTCAGTGTGAATATCTTTTACTGTCTGAGACAGAACAGTGGGTTATAATACTCACTGTGTTTGTTTATGTTCCGTATATGTTTGCAAAAGTCTTAAATTCTCTGTTCTATTAAATTCTCTCTGTTTCGTCTTAGCATCTGCTGCGCTTACCCTCTCTGACATTCCTTGGAATGGACCTATTGGTAAGTTCTGTTTTCTTTGTTTACTTGTTAAAAGCATAGTCATGACTATGACTAGACTGAGGTGGACTGAGATCAAGTGAAGGGAGAGTTTTTTGAGAACAAACCTAGTTTTTCATTGTTTTAATACAAAGTTATTGATCATTTCCATCATTAACTATATATCAAATCTAACTTGTGTAATAATTCACATTAGCTATCAGTTTAGATTGTCGACAGCAATCAGTGGTCCCAATATTTCTGCAGTATTTCCAATATTTACAAAATTAAACTGCAAAAGCAAACACAAGCAGATGTGATGATTTGATTTAGATTTGCTAGTATGAGTCAGTGTACAATGACCATTAAAATGGCATTACTTACCCTAATGTACCTGTTGGGCTTAATTCTGTGAAATCACATTTTGTAGTTGTATGAATATGCTCTTGCTGTTGTTCTCATTGTTGTGTAGGTGCGGTGCGCATTGGTCTCATAGATGGAGAGTTTATTGTAAATCCGACCCGGAGAGAAATGAGCTCCAGTTCTCTGAACCTGGTGGTAGCAGGTGCTCCTTCCAGCCAAGTGGGTGAGCAGAGCCTGATCACGTGCTACAGAATTAAACTGAGATGTGCCTAAATCTGTTCAGCATCATTATCATGGTACCCAGTTGCCTTGTTGGCTCAGTTTGTGCACAATGACTACACCATGGTTTAAGCCTTCCTCTCCACTTGTTGTGGAGATGTGTGCATTTGAATAAATTAAGTTTTTCTATGGGTTTAAGTGCATCAAACTACTGACACCATTTATTACTATGGACAAACTACTGACACTGTTTTACTACAGACAAACTACTGAAGCCATGTCTCACTACAGACACATTACCAACACTCTTTATTTCTACTGACAAACTACCAGCAATGTTTCTTACAACTGACAAACTACTGATGTATTTTGTTACTACGGACAAACTACTGACACTTTCTTACTATGGACAAACTACTGAAGCCATGTCTCACTACAGACACACTACCAACACTATTTCCACCAACAAACTACCAACACTGTTGGTACTATTGACAAACTACTGATCTTTTATTAATATTGTCAAACTACTGATGTCTTTTGTTACTATTGACAAACTACTCATGCCCTTTGTTACTACTGACAAACTGCTGTTGCCTTTTATTACTACGGACAAACTACCAATGAAGTTTCTTACTACAGGCAAACTACTGACACCACTTCTTACTATGGACAAACCACCAATGCCGTTTATTGCTACTGACAAACTGCCGAAGTATTTTTGTTCATTTATGTCATATTTTTCCATTGATTATCAAATTATGTTTCTGTAGCATATTTCCATCATTAAATTCTTGTATGGCTGAGGTAACTACCCTGGGGCAGCACCAGGCTGGCCAGTGATTACAAGGCCTTTGGGGAGGTTGTGAAATAGCTGTGTAAAAATAGAATTAATGATGTTTTTGTTGCTTTGATATTTGACAACACTCTACACACATTCTATAATCTGACTTTCTGTGTCTTATCAGTGATGATGGAGGCTGCTGCAGAGAATGTGCTGCAGCAGGACTTTTGCCATGCAGTGAAGGTTGGAGTGAAACACACACAACAGATCATTCTAGCTATCCAGCAGTTGGCCAGAGAGCTGAAGGTGGTCAAGCGTACGCCATCCAAAATTTTCACTGCTCAAGCAGAGATGGTGGACTATGCTCGACAGTAAGATACTCACTCCAGTTTTCAATACTTCAGTCAGCTCAGTCAAAGATTGTTCATTCAGACAGATTTTCATACACTACAGGAAACGTGTCTCGCTGTTGATAACCAACAATATCATGAACATCAGTCAGTCAGTTGTTCTTGCTAGCCATAGTTTATGTACACACAGAATGCTCTAAAACTTGGTCAGGACCACCACATTATTTTGGTGGGGGATCATTGTCAGCACTGCAGTGACACTGATGTGGTGGTGGTGTGTTAGTGTGTGTTGTGCTGGTAAGAGTGGATCAGACACAGCAGAGCTGCTTATGTTTACAAACACTTCAGTGTCAGTGTTGCACTGAAAATAGTCCACCAACCAAAAAATAGCCATCCACCAGCATCCGGTGGGCATCTTTCTGTGATCACTGATGAAGGACTAGAGTCTGTGAGCTACTATCTCTGTCTCTGACTTTACATCTACAAGGCAGACCAATAAGTTTGATCTAACAGAGTGGACATCGAGTGGACAAAGTGTTTAAAAAAACTCCAGTTCTGCTGTGTCTGATCCATTTGTTCCAGCAAAACATTAACACACCACCACCACATCAGTGTCACTGCAGTGCTGAGAATGATCCACCACCCAAATAATTAGTGATCAGTGAAGAACAAGGTGACAGGAGGATTACTAAGTATACAGAGAAACAAATGGACTACAGTCTGTAATTGTAGGACTACAAAGTCCACCTGTATGCTCAGTGGAGCTAACATGGACAATGATAGTAGAGGTTGTTTTAATGTTATGACTGATAGATGTATGTGCAAGGCTCAGGAAATGCAAGGCACCCAATGCACAAAAACAGTGTGAAATATCTTGCTGTAGTAGATAACCTTCAGGGTACTCATTTACGTCATTTGTCAACATAAGTAGTCTGTACACAATTGTTGTTTGAATGTTTTATTGTTATAAATCGAGATATTTTATGTTTGCAGACTGGCCAGTGCACAGATTCATACTGTATTTACAGACTTTTCCCATGACAAGGTAATTGTACCATATTATATTCTTTGCTTTGTTGCATGCATGTATGTATGTAGTTTAGATTAAACTTTTTTGCGAATGTGCACACAACAGAATTTGACCTCTGCATTTAAGCCATCCATGCAGTGAAACACACACACTGGGTCATGTGAACATGTGCCCGAAGCGGTTGGCAGTCCTAACAATGATGCCCAGGGAGAAATTGGGGGTTATAGGTGCCTTACTCAAGGGCATAGATTTTTTTTTTATGAAAATGAAAGTATTTCTGCTGATTTCTGCTCTGTTTTGTGGTCATTTCAGCTGAAGTTACCTTCTTTTTGTGTATTTTCCCACTTTAGATTCCCACGTTACATTCAGTCACTTATTAGGATTTCTGCTTATTTCTACACAAAACCAAAGTTATCTTCTTTATTGAATATCCCGGTTCAACTCTGCAGAATCAGGAGAAGGGAGATTACAGCAGCGTTTAGTCCTCATTTGTCTAAAATCTTCTTACTAAAGAGGGGCAAAAGAAGCAAAAAACAGACACTCGGACCAGTTGTTATGAAGAGATCGATGTGAGAATGGTGTAGTGCAGCTTAATCAGTGACGTATTTCACAAAAAATGTGACGGACCTATTAAGAGCCACATGTACTGTATTAACTTGTGGATAATATGTCATCTTTAAAGCATCTTTCATCCTATGACACTAGCAGGGTGTGAGCTTAAGTATACTGATTAATATCACTCACCAGATTAAAAATAATAATTAATAAATAATCAGATATTAATTAGTCATTAATGAGTGTAATGGTAGAAAATATATGTATATGTGTATTATTAAATGTATACAGATTTGAGAATATAAAGGTTACCACTGCTGGAAATTGACACCTCTGTGTATATGATGGTCCAGATTTCCAGAGATGAAGCGGTTAATAAAGTCCGATTTGACACAGAAGAAAAATTGAAAGGTACTGTTATCTCTTCCTTTAAATGTGTACTTTAAACTTTTTATATACATTTTTACTGTGTGGTTATAGCCAGGATTGACTTCTATAAAGCCTGGTTTATGTATTAGTACAAAGACAATGAGAATATAATATAGCAGAAAGGTTTTCTTAAGTTCTACACCAATCAGAAACATTAAAACCACCTCATTGTGTCTACCCTGTCTCTGACAAGGTGGGCCAACAATGTAGTGGTGTGTAATAGAGTGGACAGTGTTTAAAAACTCTGTCTGATCCAGATGCATCAGGGTAACACATGCACACTCACACCATGTCAGTGCTGAAAATGAGCCACCACCCAAATAATACCTGCTCTGTGGGGGTCCAAAGGGTGACCAAAGTATACAGAGAAACAGATGGACTACAGTCTGATTGTAGAAATGCAAAGTACACCTGTATGGTCAGTGGAGCTCATAACATGGACAGTGAGTGTAGATATAAGGTTGGCTGATCACCATCTCCTTTAACTCTTCTTTTATAGAAAGGTTTCCTCAAGCAGAACCATTTGAAGTGATCGAGGCCTTCGATGTGGTGTCTAAAGAAGTTTTCCGTAATTTAGTACTTAATGAATATAGAAGGTAAGGTGCTTGACATCTGAGTAGATCTTATTAGTTCTGTTATTGCCATCACATGACTTTTCTAACCCTGTATCCAGTGGTATTGTAATGGTCTAGTGGTTTGCTGATTGGTAGTTTCCGTTTTAGGCCCATGTATTGAAATTGTAAAACATGGCAGACCTGATATAATTGTATTACTGTATTATAGATCAGTGTGAACTCTTTCTCTTGTGTTGTGCAAGGTGTGATGGAAGAGATCTCACTTCTTTAAGAGACATTTCTTGTGAAGTGGACATACTTAAGCCACTGCATGGCTCGGCCCTCTTTCAGCGAGGTCAGACGCAGGTAAGATTGTAAGAAAAGACTGTTTCACTGCTCCACAGCTCAGGGATTTATACCCTTCTAGACTACACCTGGCGTTAGACTTTGTGGCACAGGTTCATGTTTATCTGCTCCAGAGAGTTCTGTTTGCAATACTTCTTTACAGGGACAAGCTGTGTGTGAGCATTTGCACATTTGTATCAAATTAAAGTAACTGAATTCATTCATTAGAAGGAGTGTCCACAAACATCTGGCCATGTAGTGTATCATTGATCAGCCACAGGTTTGGTGTCTTAAAACTAGTACCGGTGCTAGGCATGTGGGTGCCCTAAACACAAATGTGGGGTGCGAGGGGGGGGGGGCACAGCGGAGACTTTAGTGGTGCCCCCCTCAATGTGTGGGGCCCTACGCGCAGTGTGTAGGTAGGCGCAGCGCCAGCCCTGCTTACAACATATGAAATTAATGTTACCTTTTATTGTGTAGATGTTATTTGATGAATCATTCCTTTCAAATCATTACAGATTATGAAAAAACTTGATACTATTCATCATTCCAAGTATATGTCCTTTAGGAAAAGAATAAATATTGTTTAATACACTCTGATAGTCCTGAAACTAGACAGTGAGACAAGAGATTGACCTATTTTTTATTTAGTTAAAGACTGCCGTGGTAACAGATTTTCTTCTGCTCTCTGTTATCTGTACAGGTGCTCTGCAGTGTCACATTTGACTCCATAGAGTCCAGTGTAAAACCAGACATTATAACCACAGCTCTAAGGTAAAGCTGTCCTGTTTTACATTTGCCGTAGATCAGGGGGGCCTGCTGCCCAGTTATGGTCCTGGACATCTGTCAACCCATACAGTTTAGCTCATACCTGTAATCTAACACACCTGATCCAAGTAATAAGTCCTGAATATTAGAGCCAAATGTGCTGGATCTGAACTGTCCAGGATGGTAGATCTCCAGGACCAGGAATGGACATAATTTACAGTCTTTATTTACAGCTTTACAGTCATACATAAAGTCATATATAGAATAATGTATAGAAAATATCAGAAAGTTCAGAATTGAATTGAAAAAGCAATGTACCATTTAATTATTTGATTTTATTTTTTTAATAGTGGCATCAAAGACAAAAACTTCATGCTTCACTATGAGGTGAGTATTAAAAGCTTTTTTTTAAGATACTCCTGCCTGTCTGTTGTAATAATGTCTATTAATACTTTAACACTTTAAAACAGTAGTGTTAATTTGCATTGTTGCTTCTGTATAAACTGGGTGGATCTCTTTCAGTTCCCCCCCTACGCAACCAATGAGATTGGAAAGATGGGCGGAATGAACAGAAGAGAGCTTGGTCATGGTGAGTGAGAGTACTTTATAAAGCCCTATTGGGGCCAGATTAGGTCTTATTAGTAGATTACTGTGTTTTAAATCATTGCTGTTTCCTTATTGTAAAATGGTTTTATTCAGGATGAATCTGCAGTGGATATATCAACATTGTGTGTAGTTTTACAGTCTGACATGTAAAATTGTGAAAAGATTTGAATCCAGAATGATTCTGAAGTGTGTGTAGTTTTAAAAGTCTGAAAGAAAAAAACTTTATATTGATTTTGATCTGGTATGAATCAGCAGTGTGCATAGTTAGAAAGTAATCGATCTGGAGTGATTTTAATCTAGTATGAATCTGATATGTGTGTATTTTATGGTATGTACACTAATAACAGTGGAGTGATAGTAATCCACTATGAATCTGCAGTGTATTTAGTCTATGGTCTATACAGTAAAAACAATGGAGTGATACAAACCGGATTCCAAAAAAGTTGGGACACTAAACAAATTGTGAATAAAAACTGAATGCAATGATGTGGAGGTGCCAACATCTAATATTAAGTCTCTCTGTGACTGTGAGACTCTTCGAGAAAAATATGGGTTAGTACAACAGTTAACTGGATTAATCACAATTAACCAGAAGGTCGACAAGCAATATACGAGTTAAAGGGAACAGGGTTGAAAAAACCCTAAACAACTGTGACACTTTAAAACTTAGTTGTATAAAGAGGAAATTTTACAATGTAAATGAGTCTAATTTGAAAACTAGACAGTAGATACAAGATAATGCTTATTTTATAATCTACAACCGTGGAGGTGTAGTAACGTAAGTCAAAAATAAGTGTTAAACAAATCACAGGGTTGAAAAAACCTTAGGCCAAACATAGTGAGGTAACAAAAATGACATATCTGGTATCTGATTTATGTGACGTCTA